>JARQOD010001445.1:0-98115 GCA_033576555.1 Oophaga sylvatica | reverse complement strand
GCTAGATGCTAAAAGCTTCCCCACTGTAAGCCCCCCGGTTAGAAACCCCAGCAAGAAATGTTGGGGTGTCGTCGCAGGCCAAAGCAGTCGGGGAATCACAAGTTTTTCCAACGAAAAAGTTTCACCATCCCCACCACCACCATAAACCTACCAACCCCTCCATTTTCCACCATGTACCACTTTTCCCCCAAACATGCAACTCAAGTCCAGCTCCCCCTAGCAGACCGGTAGGACAAGAAAGTACTCACCCTTCTTTGAGTACACGGCTTTGAATCCTACTTCCCAATGATTCATTAGAGATATCCCCTCCGTTTGGTTGAAAGCCCATGGTTGGGCAACAGTTGGCTGTGGCGTTTCGACTTCCTCCTCCTCCCCCAAAAGCGAAAGCTCGGACAAGCACAGTCCAGGACTCCCCGCGTGCCAGTTTTGCACACGAGGGTCCCCTACGAACAGCAGGGGTAAGCGTCGAGCTGTTTTAAGGATGTCATTGGGGACAACAGACACCCGCGAAGTTACGGGCCCCAATACTTGCAGCGAGAAACTGGTCAGGGGGCAAGTCACATTTTGGGCCGGCAAGGTATTTCTTGATAACGGACATTATTTTGTGGCGGCCATAGCCCTGGCAAAACTCAGACACATACCTTGCCCGGCTCACACCTTGAACCTGGTGGTGCAGTGCTTCATAAATAATTATCTGGAGTTACCTGTTCTGCTCCATAAGGTGCGAAGACTGTGCACGCACATCCATTGCTCGCCCGTAGACTCAAGTCGTATGCAGAGGTTGCAGCGATTGCCCCACATCCCCAAGCACCGCTTAATTATAGATGTTGCAATAAGGTGGAACTCCACCATGCACATGGTTCAGAGGCTGTGCGAACAGAGGCAGGCTGTAATGCATTTGTGGGAGGATACTGTTAGAACTCTCCTGTTAGGTTTTTTCTATGTTGCTGGTCACATGACCTTTGTGGCCTATTTAATCCTGCCCTTCTGGCTTTGCTGGACTTCATTGTAATTTCTACTCTTAAGCTAGCCGGGTGCTTTGTTACCTTTCTATATTAGTTTTGCCTGGTCTTTTGACCTTCATGTTCTATGTTGTTTGTTTTTCTTTTTACTGCTACAATTTCTGTTAGGAGGTGTCCATCTTTTCTCCCAGTCCCTAGTTCTTGTAGGGATCCCTCCCTCGCATCTATAGGTCTTCGTACAGACTAGCTGAGGACTTTAGCGGGTCTGATCGCAGGATCAGGTTCCCCGTTACATCGTAGGGATCGAGCTTAGTTCTATCGTAGGGACAGATATCCCTTTCTTTCCTTAGTGCTTGTAGCAGAACACAACAGTAAGTCCAGCCAAGAAAAATATCTCTAAGGAAAGATTTCCTGTTTCCATTATGGTGTCGGTTCAGGAGTTGGCTCAACGCTTGCAGGGACTCTCTCTGGAGGTGTCCGAGCTTCAGCAACACGTGAGCAGCTGTTCTGGAGCCCATTTCGTGGAGCCAAAGGTACATTTGCCTGATTTATTTTTTGGTGAACAACAAGATTTTTTTTCTTTTAAAAATGCTTGCTTGTTGTATTTTCGTTTGAGACCCAGATCCTCTGGTGATGAATCACAGCGCATAGGGTTCATAATGTCACTTTTGCGCAAAGAACCTCAGGAGTGGGCCTTTTCTCTGCAACCTAGTGATCCATGCTTTAGATCAGTGGATAGTTTTTTTTCTGTATATACACTAATCAGTACTCCGCTTAGAATCAACACAGCTAACAGTACTGATTGCAACACGTACCTGAATTCTTCCAAAAAGATTGTACACGGATGTTGAGATAATAGATCAGCGGGTGAAGCTTGTGTGGTAATGGGCACTTAGATGACCATTTTGTACACTGAATATAAGGGAAAAGTAAAATCAATAACCATATAAAATTAGTGCTTAGACAAGCACTGATAGCTGCTCATAAATCAAGAAAAATGTGCCTTTTGAGTAATCCCTAAGAAAAGTTCTAATGCTAAAGTGCTGGTAGTGAATCTCTGGATGTACAATATGCATATACAATGTGCAATAAAAGCAAGGATAGGGTGCGTTTAGTATAATATGGATACAACCAAAAATAAATAAAGGGCCAACTGTGCAATGTTGGAATGCAAGATTATTAAAAGAATTCGGCTTTATATAATACCCATTTCCTATGTAAATATGTCATAGGATTACCAGGACTCTTTTTACCACTTCACATATTTACATAGGAAATGGGTATTATATAAAGCCAAATTCTTTTAATAATCTTGCATTCCAACATTGCACAGTTGGCCCTTTATTTATTTTTGGTTGTATCCATATTATACTAAACGCACCCTATCCTTGCTTTTATTGCACATTGTATATGCATATTGCACATCCAGAGATTCACTACCAGCACTTTAGCATTAGAACTTTTCTTAGGGATTACTCAAAAGGCACATTTTTCTTGATTTATGAGCAGCTATCAGTGCTTGTCTAAGCACTAATTTTATATGGTTATTGATTTTACTTTTCCCTTATATTCAGTGTACAAAATGGTCATCTAAGTGCCCATTACCACACAAGCTTCACCCGCTGATCTATTATCTCAACATCCGTGTACAATCTTTTTGGAAGAATTCAGGTACGTGTTGCAATCAGTACTGTTAGCTGTGTTGATTCTAAGCGCGAGTACTGATTAGTGTATATATATTTATTATTTCCTCTTTCTCCTTGTGGTAGGAGTTTTTGTACTTGCAGCGGATCCAGCACATATATACTCGCGCCGCTACATCCGATTTGAATTATTTTAGTTTTTTTCTGCTTTGGGGTTATTGTATGACGATCCTGATCGTGTCTCATCAGCTGAGACAGAATTGAGACGCTTGAGGCAGGGATCAGGTAATGTGGAAAAATATTGTACTCACTTCTGACGGTGGTCTACTCAGGTGGGGTGGAATGATTCAGCTTTGAAAAGTTTGTTTCTTGCAGGGCTAATTGAAAGGGTTAAAGATTTGCTGATTGTTTATCCCATACCTGGTAACTTGCAATAGGCTATGCAATTAGCTATACGGGTGGATAGGAGACTGCATGCAAGGGTTATTGAGAGTAAATCCTCTGCCATGTCAGCTCCAAGTCTTGAGAGGGTCTGTACTGACATGGAAGAGCCGATGGAGATTGGAGCAATGGCACCTTGCTCTCATGAAAAAGACCGCAGGTTTTCTGAAGGTTTGTGCTTTTATTGCGGCAAATCTGACCATTTCATTAAGAACTGTGTGCTTCGTATGAACAAAGAAAAAAAAAAAGGTCAGTTCCGCCCGTGTAGCCTGTTTAAATACTAAGGGCGTCTTTCTTTCTGCCACTACTACTGCTGCTCATGAAGAATTAATGGATTTTCGGGTATTTGTCGATTGTGGTTCTACTCTGAATGTGATTGATGGGGGATTCTTGGAAAAACTTAAATTAAAACCCAAACCTTTGTCATCCTCTATTGCCGTGGTTTCTGTTGATGGCTCTCCCTTGAAGAATGTTACTCACAAGGTCTGTGAATTTCCCCTTACTATTAATGGTGTTCATCAAGAGAATTTGGATTTGGTAGTATTGAATAATTTACCTTCTCCGGTGATTTTGGGGTTACCCTGGTTAAAATTGCACAATCCTGTTCTGGATTGGTCTACCAATGAAATTAAGTCCTCCAGTTCTAAGTGTTATGACAAGTGTTGTAACGGGCGTATTGCTGCTGTGGATAAAGGGGAACTACCTGTACCTATTCAAGATTTTTGGAAAGTTTTTTCAGAGAAGGAATCACAGATTTTACCTCCCATAGAGACTATGATTGTACTATTGAATTTGTCCCTGGAGCGACTCTTCCTAAAAGTCGTTTATTTAATCTTACTATTCCTGAGAGAATGGCTTTGAAGGAATACATACAGACAAGCTTGGCCGCCGGTCACATTAGGCCTTCCAAGTCTCCTGTGGCTGTTGGATTTTTTTTTTGTAAAAAAAAAGGACGGCGGTTTACGTCCTTGTCTGGACTTTCGTGAGATTAATAAAATTACTGTACGCAATCCTTACTCACTGCCATTGATTCCTGATTTGTTTAACCAGTTAGCGGGGGCCAAGTGGTTTTCTAAAATTGATCTTCGGGGGGCAAACAATTTGTTGCGCATGAAGGAGGGTGACGAATGGAAGAATGCTTTTAACACTCCTGTGGGTCATTTTGAGAATCTGGTTATGCCTTTTGGCCTTACCAATGCTCCTGCATTTTTTCAGAATCTTATTAATGACATCCTTAAACCTTTGATCGGCAAAAAATGTGGTTGTGTATTTGGATGACATTTTGATTTATTCGCCGGATCTGGAGTCTCATTGGCGGAGCGTGCGTGAGGTATTACAGTTATTGAGTGACAATTCGCTTTTTGCTAAGCTGGAGAAATGTGAGTTCACTGTACAGAGAATTAGTTTTTTGGGCTACATTATCTCCAGCGAAGGTTTTGAAATGGACCCGGTGAAAGTTCAAGCTGTGCAGGAATGGCCTAGGCCTATTGGTTTGAAATCGTTACAGATGATTTTGGGTTTCGCCAATTATTATAGAAAATTCATTAAAAAATTTTCTATTATTGTCAAACCACTGACCGATCTCACCAGGAAAGGTGCTAATGCGGTTCAGTGGACTACTGAGGCCATTGAAGCTTTTGTGTTTTTAAAGGAGAGGTTCAGCTCTGCTCCCATCCTTATGCATACTAAACCGTTTTTGGTTGAGGTTGATGCTTCTTCTGTGGGGGTCGGCGCGGTGTTGTCTCAGGAAAACACGGATGGAGTACATCCTTGTGCTTTTTTTTTCAAAAAAATTTTCTGAGACTGAACTGAATTATGATATTGGTAATCGGGAATTGTTGGCCATTAAACTCGCATTTGAACACTGGCGGCATCTCTTGGAAGGTGCTGAATTTCCCGTTCAGGTTTTCACTGATCATAAAAATCTGATCTATCTTGATGCTGCCAAACGCTTGAATGCCCGTCAGGCTAGGTGGGCACTGTTTTTCTCGCGGTTTAATTTTTCCGTTACTTACATCCCAGTTACTAAGAATGTGAAAGCCGATGCTTTGTCTCGCAGCTTTTCTCCCATTGTTGGTGCTGAGGAGGAGGAGAACATTTTACAAGAAGGGGTTGTGATTGCTGCTTTGGACTTTGTGTTGGAAGATGAGATTCATAAAGCACAGGAGAATGTCCCATCTAACACTCCCCATGGGATTTTGTTTGTGCCTGGGACCTTTAGGAGAGATTTGTTTGTTGAGTGTCATGAGTCTCGGTTGGCAGGTCATCCTGGAATCTCTGAGACCAAGAGACTTGTGGGTCGCAGTTTTTGGTGGCCTGGATGGCAGAAGGAAGTCATTAAGTGGGTGCGTCAATGTACTGTGTGTGCTAGATCTAAGTCTTCACATACTCCTGCTGCTGGGTTGCTTTGCCCTCTGGAGGTTCCTAGTGCACCTTGGACACATTTGGCTATGGACTTTATTACTGACCTTCCCCTTCTGAGGGTTTCACTGTCATCTGGGTGGTCGTGGACCGTTTTAGCAAGATGTGTCACTTGCTTCCTTTCATCAAACTGCCATGCGCTAAGACTCTCGCTAAGGCCTTTGTCAAGGAAATTGTCAGACTACATGGCGTTCCTACTGACATTGTTTCTGATAGGGGACCTCAGTTCGTGGCTCGTTTTTGGCACGCCTTTTGTGACAGGTTGGGAGTTCATTTGTCGTTTTCATCCGGATATCATCCTGAGTCTAATGGCCAGACAGAAAGGAAAAATCAGGATGTTGAGCAGTTCTTGCGTTGTTTTGTGGCAGACAATCAAGAGGGGTGGTCTGAGTTTCTGCCACTTGCTGAATTTGCTCTTAACAACCATACATCCTCTTCTGCTGGTTGTTCGCCTTTTTTTTGTTGTACTGGGAGACATCCGTCGTTTGGGTCATTCTCCAAATTGGTATAGTCCGTGCCTGAAGATAAACATTTTTCTGGTGATTTGGAGAGAGTTTGGACGGATGTGCGTGGTAATCTTCAGGAGGCTAACAGAAAATCTAAAAGGTACTTTGATAGGAAACGGCAAGAGGTTTTGTTTGCTATTGGTGACATGGTTTGGTTATCCTCTAAGAATCTGAGGTTGAGGATTCCTTCTAAAAAATTGGGTCCCAAGTTTGTAGGGCCCTTTAAGGTGCTTCAGGTTGTTAACCAATCGGCTGTTAGGTTGGAGGTTCCTACCTCCTGGAAGATTTATCCGGTGTTTCATATTTCTCTATTGAAAAGAGCTGATGTGTCGGATGGAGACGCTTCTGCCACTGTTCCCCCAGTGATGGAGGACGGGGAATATGAAATTTCCCGCATCCTAAATTCTAGACGGTATGGAGGGAGTTTGCAGTATCTCATCGCTTGGAAGGGTTTCGGACCCGACGATAACTCATGGGTGAGGGCGGATGATGTTTGTGCGTCCAGACTTGTCAGAGCGTTTCACAAGAGGTTTCCGGATAAGCCTGGGCCTAGGGGATCCGGAGGATCCTCTTAGAAGGGTGGGTACTGTTAGAACTCTCCTGTTAGGTTTTTTCTATCTTGCTGGTCACATGACCTTTGTGGCCTATTTAATCCTGCTCCGCCCTTCTGACTTTGCTGGACTTCATTGTAATTTCTACTCTTAAGCTAGTCGGGTGCTTTGTTACCTTTCTATATTAGTTTTGCCTGGTCTTTTGACCTTCATGTTCTATGTTGTTTGTTTTTCTTTTTACTGCTACAATTTCTGTTAGGAGGTGTCCATCTTTTCTCCCAGTCCCTAGTTCTTGTAGGGATCCCTCCCTCGCATCTATAGGTCTTCGTACAGACTAGCTGAGGACTTTAGCAGGTCTGATCGCAGGATCAGGTTCCCCGTTACATCGTAGGGATCGAGCTTAGTTCTATCGTAGGGACAGATATCTCTTAGTTTCCTTAGTGCTTGTAGCAGAACACAACAGATACACGGGCATTCAATTTGAGTTGTCGGGTGTGCAGTGGTCAAAGCTGAAAGACCTCTGTAAAGTCCTTCAATGTTTTGAGGAATGCACACGGCTGGTAAGCGCAGACGACGCCATCATAAGCATGAGCATCCCACTTATGCGTCTGCTCATGCAAACTTTGACGCACATTAAGGATTAGGCGTCTGCAGCGGAGGAGAAAGAGGAGGAGGGAAACCTTGATGACATTCAGCCATTGTATGCTCAGGGAACTGTCCTGGACGAGGTGGAGGAAGAAGAGGAAGAGGAGGAGCATGAGGGGGATGATTATTTTGGGGAGGATGCTTCTCAGGGGGCAAGAGAAAATGTTGGCTTGCCAAGGTTAGGTACAGGGTTTGTGCGTGACTGGAGAGATGTGGATTTGGCAGAAATTGCTCCTCCACCCACCACTGGCAGTGCATCATTGACACCTGGAAAATTGGCCCACATGTGTGATTATGTCTTGCGGATCCTAAAAAAGGACCCCCGCATTGCCAAAATTATGAAGGATGACGACTACTGGTTGGCCAGCATCCTCGATCCACGCTATAAAGGCAAATTACAGAACATCATGCCACAGGAGAACCTAGAGCTAATATTAGCGAACAAACAAGCAACTCTGGTAAACCGTTTGTTAGAGGCATTCCCAGCACACAGCAGCCGTGCAGGTTCTACCACGAGCCATACTGGCAACATGGAAGAGGTGTTCGTGGTGCACACAGCTGAAGTGGCATTGGAGACAGGGGTTTCATGACTATGTTGTGGACTGATTTCTCGAGTACCGCTCACACGACTGTTAATACTGAATCGATTGCAACAGACAGGAGACAGCAGTTGTCAACTATGGTTCAAAATTACCTCTCCTCCCCTATCGATGTTCTCTCTCACAGTTCATTCCCCTTTGACTACTGGGCCTGTAAACTGGACACCTGGCCTGAATTGGCACAATATGCCTTACAGGAGCTTGCTTGCCCTGCTGGTAGTGTGCTATCAGAAAGAGTCTTCAGTGCTGCTGGATCAATCCTGACAGAAAGAAGGACCCGGCTGTCGACCCACTTTCATTAAAATGAACCATGCCTGGGTTTCAAAGGATTTTGTGCCACCTTCCCCTGATGACACATAGGTTGCCAGCAAAATGGCTCGCTTTGTCCTCCTCTTACTCAGACTTCTCCAATTCCTCCTTTGCAGCTGCTGAACGTCCAGCATACACCTCAACATATACCAGTTTTTCCACCTCCCTAACCGGGCTGTACCTCCCCTCCAGGGCCGGTGTCAGCACCTGGCGCACCCGGGCAAGTGCCAGGGCCCTGAGCAGGTGGGGGGGCCCACTCGACATCAGAGACAAGAAGTAGTATGAGGGGCCCTGTGCCAGTGGCGGCGCCCACAAGTGGGCCCCACCTGCTTGCTCAGGGCCCCAGCACTTGCAATACTTACCTCTCCCTGCTCCATCGCTGTGACATCTTCCGCGTTTTCCGACAGTGACATTCAGGTCAGAGAGCGCGATGATGTCACGACTGTGTATCCTGTGCCTAAATAGTCACAGTGCAGAGAGCTGGAAGATGGCGACGCTGAGGAGACCAGAGTAGAGCAGTGCCCAGCGAGGAGAGGTATTTCATTTTTTTTAATGTTTGGAGCAATATATGGGGATCATTATACACTGGAGAATTATATATGTGGCCCATCATACACTTGAGCATCATAGATAGGGCCCATTATACACTGGAGCATAATATATGGGGCCCATCATACACTGGAGCATTATAAATGGGGCCCATCATACACTGCAGCATCATATACGGGGCCCATTATACACTGGAGCATCATATGGGGCCCATTATATATGGAGCATTAGATAGGCCCATTATACACTGGAGCATCATCTATGGGGCCCATCATATACTGGAGCATCATATGGGGTCCATTATATATAGCGCATCATATGGGGCACATTATATATGGAACATCACATGGAGCCCATTATATATGGAGCATTATATATGGGGACCATTTTATTTGGTGCATTATATGGAGCTCATAATACACTGGAGCATCATATATGGGGCCCATCATATACTAGAGCATCATATGGGGTTCATTATTTATGGGGCATCATATAGGGCCCTTTATATATGGAGCATCATATGGAGCACATATGGGGCCTATTCTGTATGGAGCATTATATGGAGCCCATTCTGCATGGAGCAATATATGGGGCCCATCATATACTTTATGGAGCTTTATATGCGACTCATTATACTGTATGGAGCAATATGTGGGGCTCACTATACTCTCTATGGACCGTCCTATACTGTATGGCACATTATATGGGGACCATCATAAACTGGAGCATTATGTGGAGCTCATCATATACTGTATGTAACATTATATGGGACCAATTTTGTATGGAGCACTATATGGGGCTCATTATTTTGTATGGAGCAATATATGTGGCTCATTATACTGTATGAAGCATTATATTGGGCCCATTATTCTGTATGGAGCATCATATATGGGACTCATTATTCTGTATGGAGCAATATATGGGGCTCATTATTCTGTATAGAGAAATATATGGGGCTCATTATTCTGTATGGCGAACTATGTGGTGCCCATAATACTGTATGAAGGACTATACTGTCTGGTTTTTGAGCTATTGTAGAATTTACAATAGATATCACTCATGTAATGTAAGAAGTGAAGTATTTGACAATGTACTATACCTATATTTCTCTGCCGTATTGGAGCAATATGAATTGTGTGTTGTGTTAAAGGGGCCCACTGAGACTCTTTTGCCCGGGGCCCACGAAAACCTGGAGCCAGCCCTGCCCCCCCACAACTTTAGCCAAATAACCCCCAGTTTTCAATGCGTTACTATTATTATAAATTAAATTAAGGTTGACAAGCTTAAGTAAAAAGAATTGATGTCGTTGGCATTGAAATGGGCACTGTAGGTGTGTTTACTGTCCTCCACTCACTGCCGACTTTTCTCCCCATTGACTTGCATTGGGGTCGGGTCGAGTTTCAGTCGACTTTTGCCGATAGTCGGCCGATTTCGTTCGACTCGACTTTTGATAAAGTCGCTCACCACTACTTATTGCATTTATTCCTCACTACTCCTCCCTGCGTGGAGTGTTCTCATTTTGTTGAATAAATCTTTAACTCTTGATCTGCCTCACATCCGTGACGACATCCACCGTAACCACAGTATCTTACAGTTGCATTTTAAATGCAGAATCCCAGTGTTTCTGCACTAAAATAAGAATAAAAATTATGTTTCAAATCTTCACCAAAAGTATATATCAAAGGGGATAACACATAAAATAGTCAGCAAAAACACAATAATCAGAGCAGATTGCTATGGTGTATTTTTGTGTATCCAACCTGCAGAAAAAAAAGTTGATAAAAAGCATAGGTTTTCTATATAGGAACATGGCCTCACATATTCCTTCACTATTTTGAAACTGTTGTGAATCAACAAGCGGTATGCAGTGATCCACCTAAAAGCATGAAGTCAGATGGATTCTTTCTGAATCACCTAATAGAGAAAGTAACACATTTTATAGCAGGCATTGAGGTTTAGCACAATACTTACCACCATTAGGAATTACCAGTTGCAGAGTTAGTAGCCCAACTATTAGGCCGCCATCACACTAGAGAGGAATACGGATGAGTGCTATGCGAGAAAAACTCGCATAGCACTCGGACCAATGTTAATCTATGGGGCAGCTCCCAGCAGCCGATTTTTTCTCGGCCGTATTATACGGGCTGAGAAAATCGCAGCATGCTGCGATTGTCAGCTTATTACGCCAGTAGAATGCCAATACAAGTCTATGGGGGCGAGAAAAAAACGGATTACACACGGACCAGACGTGTGACTTGCGAGAAATATGCACTGGTGTCCTTTAGAAAAGCCAGCAATTCAGTGCGCTATACTGTAAAATCACACTGATATGTTTAATAAAGAATGTAAAGAATAGATATATACACATAGAATACATATATATATATATATATATATATTATATAACACACAGTACAGACCAAAAAGTTTGGACACACCTTCTCATTCAAAGATTTTTCTGTATTTTCATGACTATGAAAATTGTAGAATCACACTGAAGGCATCAAAACTATGAATTAACACATGTGGAATTATATACTTAACAAAAAAGTGTGTAACAACTGAAATTATATTCTTATATTCTAGGTTCTTCAAAGTAGCCACCTTTTGCTTTGATGACTGCTTTGCACACTCTTGGCATTCTCTTGATGACCTTCAAGAGGTAGTCACCGGAAACGGTATTCCAACAATCTTGAAGGAGTTCCCAGAGATGCTTAGCACTTGTTGGCCCTTTTGCCTTCACTCTGCGGTCCAGCTCACCCCAAACCATCTCGATTGGGTTCAGGTCTGGTGACTGTGGAGGCCAGGTCATCTGGCGTAGCACCCCATTACTCTCCTAAAAATACAAGCCCGAAGCCACCCCAGAATTGGTGCATCACAATAGATGCGCCAATTCCAGCACTTTGCCCTGCTCTTCCCGATTGCCCTGGTGTGGTGGCAACCAGGGTAATATTTTGGGGGGTTGATGTCAGCTGTGTAATGTCAGCCTGCATCAAGCCCATGGGTTAGTAATGGGGAGGCATCTATCAGACATCCCCTTTATTAACCCAGTATTACAAAAACTCACAAAAAAAACACTTTATTTGAATAAAAACTTCCCCACACTATCCCTCATTCACAAATTTATTATAAAAAATGTTACAACAAAGCTCCTTCAACATAATCCACATTTCCCATGTGTCTGGCGTCTGTGAATAGTAAAAAAGGACTGCTATTCACAAGTGCCAGGTAGTGATGACAACTCTCATCTCAGCTGCCAGATCAACACTGCGCTCAGCAAGACCTGGTGGCTCTGATGAGAGTTATCGTCAGCACCCGACACCTGTGAATAGCTGTGCTTGACTGCTATTCACAGATGTTGGAGACATCGGGGAATGTGGACTACATAGGAGGAGCTTTGTGGGAACATTTTTGATAAATTGGTGAACGAGGGATAGTATGGAAGAGTCTTTATTCAAATAAAGTATTTTCTCTGTGTTTTTTTCTCTTTTTACTTACTGGGTTAGAAATGGGGGTGTCTGATATAGGCTTCTCAATTGCTAACCCCTGGGCTTGATGCGAGCTGACGTTACACAGCTGGTATTTTCAGGCTGGGAAGGGCCAAATAACCATGGACCTTCTCAGCTTGATAATATCAGCTGTAGCTTCTGTTGGCGCCTCTGCGTGGTTCCCCTCCTCCCACCATGCAGGGACACCAGCTTACTCTCATTCTCAGCCGCAGCAGCATCCTCGGGAGCTGCCACCTCCTTTTCAGTGTGAGCCACACTGTGCTCCGCCGGCACGCCTAGTGCATGCATTCCCCTGCTCTTAAAGGGCAGTGCGCACATGGTAAAATGCCCCCTGCTGTGTTTCAGTAGCTGAGGAGAACAGGAACAACAGCAGGGCAGCAGAACACCTGAGATGTTGGTAACTGATGGGTTGCAGATTCCTAAACTAACGACACAACTAGAGGTAGCCGTGGAGCGTTCCTACGTTGATCCTAGACGCCTCGTCACAGCCTGAGAGATAACTACACCTAAAGGCAGAAAGATTAAAGCTATCTGCCCCGGAGCAGATCCCCCAAAAAAATAGGAAGCCCCCAAACATATGGCGGTTAGACAAGATGAAAACACAAACATAGGCAGAAAATAGATTGAGCAAACGCTGGGGCCACAAGCTGACTAAATAGGATAGAACAGGAGAGATTACTTTCTGCAACCCAGAAAACCCTACAAAAATCCAACAATTCTGATTACAAAAATACTGAGATCACACGATCTCGCCACCCACTAAATCAGATCTCAGTGTGAACAAAAACCAAGCCGCAGCCACTGAAAAAACAGGAAAAAGCAAATGAGCAAATAACAGTGGCTGCAGATAAACTATGAGGAGCTCAGGCCCCAGGAGGGGACCTGACTGACCTCCACAAAAGTGCAGAAAACAATGCAAAAAGCAAGCACAAAAAGAAAAGCAAAAAATATCTTATCTGAAAGCAGGAGATGCAGGCAAGACTCCAACAAACTTCCAAATGAACCAGGAACCACAATTGAGACAAGAACAATTGATCACCGGCAACCATCATGGGAGGGAACCTCCCTTATATCAGACCAGTCCGTGATCCCAGATTGCCACTCCTCGCTGAAAGGTACAGTACTGTCTGTAACCACCAGAGGGAGCCTCTGCTCAGAAACCATCTCTAGCACATTCATAACAGTACCCCCCCCTTGAGGAGGGGTCACCGAACCCTCACTTGTGCAACCAGGCCGATCAGGATGAGCTCGGTGATAGGCACGGATCAGTCTCCTAGCATGGATGTCCGAAGCAAACACCCAAGAATTGTCCTCCTGACCATAACCTCTCCACTTAACCAAATACTGGAGTTTCTGTCTAGAAAAACGAGAATCCAATATTTTCTCAACCACATACTCCAGATTGCCCTCAACCAAAACAGGGTCAGGAGGCGCAGCCATAGGAACCACTGGCTCGACAAACCTCTTCAATAAGGACTTGTGGAACACGTTATGGATCTTAAATGTCCCTGGAAGAAGCAAACGGAAGGAAACAGGATTAAGAATCTCCATGATCTTATAAGGTCCAATGAACCTGGGCTTAAACTTTGGAGATGCAACCCTCATAGGGATATTTCTTGAGGACAACCAAACCAAGTCCCCCACTTTAAACCGAGGACCATCAGTCCTATGCCGGTTGGCAAACCGTTGGGCCATCCCCTGAGAGAGAGACAACCTCTCCACTACCTGGTCCCAAATCTGCTGCATTCGCTCCACAACAGAGTCAACACCCGGACAGACAGAAGCCTCCACCTGTCCCGAAGAAAATCGAGGGTGAAACCCAAAATTGCAGAAAAATGGAGACATCAAGGTGGCAGAGCTAGCCCTATTATTAAGAGCAAACTCAGCCAAAGGCAAAAAAGAGACCCAGTCATCTTGATCAGCAGACACAAAACATCTCAAATAAGTCTCCAAGGTCTGGTTTGTTCTCTCGGTTTGTCCATTGGTTTAAGGGTGAAATGCAGAGGAGAAAGACAACTGAACACCAAGTTTAGAACAAAATGTCCTCCAAAATCTGGATACAAACTGGACTCCTCTGTCAGACACAATGCTCTCCGGAATGCCGTGTAACCGAACCACGTGCTGAAGGAACAAAGGCACCAATTTGGAGGAGGAAGGTAACTTAGGTAATGGCACAAGATGTATCATCTTGGAAAACCTATCACAGATTACCCAGATAACGGTCATTCTCTGAGAAACAGGGAGGTCGGAAATAAAATCCATAGAGATATGGGTCCATGGCCTCTTGGGCACAGGTAATGGCATTAACAAACCACTAAAGCGAGAGCAAGGCTTGGAGCGAGAGCAAGTCCCACAGGACTGCACAAATTCCCTGACGTCACGAGACAAAGTAGGCCAACAAAAGGACCGACTCACCAAGTCTCTGGTACCAAAAATCCCGGGATGACCAGCCAACGCGGAACAATGAATCTCAGACATCACACTCCTCTTCCACTGGTCTGGGACAAACAATTTCCCAATAGGACAGCGCTCAGGTTTATCCTCCTGACACCCTTCCAAGGCCAGTCTCAAATTGGGCGAGATGGCGGAAAGAACTACACCCTCTTTCAAAATAACAGTAGGATCAGATAACTCAGGAGAGTCTGCAAAGAAACTCCTCGAGAGGGCATCCGCCTTAACATTCTTAGTGCCAGGAAGAAAAGAAACCACAAAATTAAAACGTGTGAAAAACAAGGCCCACCTGGCCTGTCTAGGATTAAGTCGCTTGGCTGATTCGAGATAAACCAGATTCTTATGGTCCGTGAGGACCACCACCGGATGTTTGGCTCCTTCCAGCCAATGTCTCCACTCTTCAAAGGCCCACTTCATTTCCAATAACTCCCGATTACCCACGTCATAATTACGTTCAGTTGGAGAAAATTTTCGAGAGAAAAAGGCACAAGGGTTACTCTTAGAGGTCTCTGAATCTCTTTGGGACAAAACGGCACCTGCCCCAATTTCAGAGGCATCAACCTCCACCTGAAACCGTAGAGAAACATCAGGCTGCCGTAGAACAGGAGCAGAAGTGAATCTCTGCTTAAGTTCCTGAAACGCAGAGACTGCCTCAGGAGGCCAATTCACCACATCAGAACCCTTTTTGGTCAAATCAGTCAATGGTCTAACAATACCGGAGAAATTACCAATAAATTTACGATAAAAATTGGCAAAACCCAAAAATCTCTAAAGAGCCTTTAATGAAGTAGGTTGGACCCAATCACAGATGGCCTGAACCTTGACCGGGTCCATTTCAATAACAGACAGAGACAAAATGAATCCCAGAAATGAGACCTTCTGTACGCCAAAAAGACACTTTGATCCCTTCACATACAGTGCATTCTCTCTCAAAATCTGGAACACAGTCCAAACATGTTTCACATGAGAGTCCCAGTCATTGGAAAAAATCAAGATATCATCCAAATAAACAATCAGAAATTTATCCACAAAATCCCTGAAAATATCATTCATGAAGGATTGGAAGACGGAAGGAGCATTAGTGAGCCCAAAGGGCATCACTAGGTACTCAAAATGCCCTTCTGGGGTATTAAACGCCGTCTTCCATTCATCCCCGTGCTTAATGCGAATAAGGTTATACGCCCCCCTGAGGTCAAGCTTGGTAAACCAACTAGCACTTTTCACCCTGGAAAACAGGTCAGAAATCAAGGGTAACGGATATTGATACTTCACAGTGATCTTATTCAAGAGATGATAATCAATACACGGCCTCAATGAACCGTCCTTTTTGGCCACAAAGAAAAAACCGGCACCCAAGTGTGAAGAGGATGGTCTGATATGACCCTTCTCCAATGACTCCTTGATATAAGATCGCATAGCATCGTGTTCAGGTACAGACAAGTTAAAAAGGCGACCTTTAGGAAATTTACCACCAGGCACTAATTCAATAGCGCAATCGTAGCTCCTGTGAGGGGCAGAGATGCAGATTTACTTTCACTAAATACATCTGAAAAATCAGTCAAAAAGTCAGGAACATCCTGAGACTTGGGAGAGGCAGAAAAAACAGGAGTGTCCGCATTAACACATTGGCAGCCCCAACTGGTCACAGACACAGATTTCCAATCCAAAACAGGATTATGAGACTGTAACCAAGGGAAACCTAGTACAATAATGTTATGCAGATTATACAGCACCAGAAATTTGCAACTCTCCTGATGATCTGGTTCAACCCTCATTATCACCTGAGTAGAAAACTGGGGTTTATTCTCTGCCAAAGGGGTAAATCAATGCCCAGTAGGGGAACAGACTTCCGCACGGGTATCATGGGAAACCCACAACATTTGGCAAAGTCAAAATCCATCAGGTTAATAGCTGCTCCTGAATCAACAAAAGCCTGAGCAGAAAATGTGGACAGGGAGCAAATCAGGGTAACAGTCAACAGAAATTTAGTCTGAACACTACCCAAGACAACTGAGCATGCAAAACGTCTTCCCCGCTTAGGGCAGACTGAAATAGCATGAGAGGCATCACCACAGTAGAAACATAACCCATTGCGCTTTCGAAACTCATGACGCTGTGCCCCAGAAGTCACTCTATCACACTGCATGGGCTCAGAAGCTGGCTCACAAGGCAACACTATCTCACGCATACCTCTGCACTCACGCAAACATCTGTTAATTTGAATAGCCAATGACATAGAATCATTGAGACCAGAGGTAGTAGGGAATCCCACCAGAACATCCTTTACATTCTCTGATAGCCCCTTCCGAAAAAAGGGCTGCCAAAGCATTATCATTCCATTTGGTCAGGACTGCCCACTTTCGGAATTTCTGACAGTACTACTCAGCGTCTTCAAGACCCTGATTTAATGCCAAGGTTTTTTCAGCTTGATCAGTGACATTAGGTTCATCGTACAATAACCCCAGAGCCAGAAAAAAACGCATCAATATCATTCAAAACAGGATCCCCAGGTGTCAGCGAAAAAGCCCAATCCTGAGGATCGCCGCACAGGAGAGAGATGACAATTTGAACCTGCTGTGCTGCGTTACCTGAGGACTTAGGCTTTAAGGCAAAAAACAACTTACAGTTATTTTTGAAATTCAGAAATTTAGCCTGATCCTCCAAAAACAAATCTGGCATGGGGATCCTAGGTTCCAAAACCGGCAACCTAGCAAGATAGGTAGCAATACTCCGAACCTCAGTGGCAAGCTGATCAACACGGCCAGACAACTGTGCAAACTCCATTGAGAGAAACAAAAAATCCTACTCAGCACCCAAAGAAAAGAGGGAAAAAATGCAACAGAAAGAAAAAAAAAAAAAATCTCTGACAACTCTGACAACTTTTTTCTTTCCACACTATTTTTCCCTTCTGTGAGTACCATATAATTTTCAGTTATGGCCGGTGATACTGTTGTGTTTCGATAGCTGAGGAGGACAGGAACAACAGCAGGGCAGCAGAACACCTGAGATGTTGGTAACTGATGGGTTGCAGATTCCTAAACTAACGACACAACTAGAGGTAGCCGTGGAGCGTTCCTTCATTGATCCTAGACGCCTCGTCACAGCCTGAGAGATAACTACACCTAAAGGCAGAAAGATGAAAGCTATCTGCCCCGGAGCAGATCCCCAAAGAAAATAGGAAGCCACCAAACATTTAATGGCGGTTAGACAAGATGAAAACACAAACATAGGCAGAAAATAGATTGAGCAAATGCTGGGCCACAAGCTGACTAAATAGGATAGGACAGGAGAGATTACTTTCTGCAACCCAGAAAACCCTACTAAAATCCAACAATTCTGATTACAAAAATACTGAGATCACACGATCTCGCCACCCACTAAATCAGATCTCAGTGTGAACAAAAACCAAGCTGCAGCCGCTGAAAAAACAGGAAAAAGCAAATGAGCAAATAACAGTGGCTGCAGATAAACTGTGAGGAGCTCAGGCCCCTGGAGGGGACCTGGCTGACCTCCACAAAAGTGCAGAAAAACAATGCAAAAAGCAAGCAAAAAAAGAAAAGCAAAAATATCTTATCTGAAAGCAGGAGATGCAGGCAAGACTCCAGCAAACTTCCAAATGAACCAGGAACCACAATTGAGACAAAACAATTGATCACCGGCAACCATCATGGGAGGGAACCTCCCTGATATCAGACCAGTCCGTGATCCCAGATTGCCACTCCTCGCTGAAAGGTTCAGTACTGTCTGTAACCACCAGAGGGAGCCTCTGCTCAGAAACCATCTCTAGCACATTCATAACAGCCCCCAGCTAACAGCTGAGAGGCATTTAGTTAATGTGATTCCTGCAAAGTGTCTCCCAGCCAATTCCTGGGAGGAATCTTGTGTAAAAGGCACCCCCCTCATTTAGAAGGTGCCTGAGTTTAGTTTAGTATAGTTATAGGTGGTTTGGTGTGTACAACTGTATGTTGCCAGATCCCCCATCCCTAGTCAGTTAAAGCTTTTCTCTTATCATATGTCCCGTTAGTCCAGTATAGGTTGTCCTTGTTTCCTGTGTCCTCTTCGGTGAGTCTATATGCTGAAACTGCGTCCATGATATCTGTACACCATGGACGCACCAGCGGTACCAGAACTGTTACCCAAAACCTGTGAGTCTGAGCCTGTCCCAAGTGGCCAGCCTGTCTGCACAGTCTGAACTTGTCCGAAGAGGCCGTTTTGTCTGCACAGTCTGAACCTGTCCCAAGTGGCCATCCTGCCTGCACAGTCTGAGCATGTCCCAGGTGGCCATCCTATCTGCACAGTCTGAACCTGTTCCAAGTGTCTGCACTGCCTGAACCTGCCTGATTAATGGCATTGACTCTTGGAGTCAGCTGGAATTGCCGGATGTCGCCCTGGAATGGCACCTGGCAGCTACCTGCCGCACAAGCCTGAACTCACCACTATAGGCTCCAGTGAATACCAAGGTAATTTCTTCGTTATGTCCTTCCAGGGTAGGTCTGGTCTTTGGCACAGTGGCTCCACGAACTACGTGCACCACCTTTGTGCGTAACATCAGTCCCCAGCTGTCTGCTTTACCTTGGTTGGTTGCCAAAAATAGGGGGAATCACATGTAATTTTTTAAAAATTATTGTTTTGTTTAATTACTAGCAGTGAAATGGGAGTCAGAGATGCATCCATGTGTCTTCCCCATGCTGTTCAAATTCCATTTGAGTGCGGTTTCCATCCTTTTCAGCAATTTTGCTGCCCCTCTCAGCCTTCCTGTTAGCGTGTGCCGGAAAAATGCTCTAGTTTCTGAAGTCCATTTTATTTGTTACTCGAGTCTAGCCCATCTAGTAATGAGCACTCAAGCCTTTCTAGTGCTTGATCATCACTAATATAATCTCATACAGTACTCAAGCTGGATCAATCTTGGGCCTCAGACAATTGATACTTCTAGTTTATTTTGTGTGATGTAAGTATTTGCGTTATCACCGGAGATGGGCAGATCAGTTCCATGGAGAATCCAGTTCAAGTCAAATTTTTACAAGTTCACAGTTCCACACACATTAGAACACATTGAAATTTGCTTTGTGTTTTGCAAAAACAAATTGCCCAACACCATTTCCAAGACTGCTGAAGTATCAAAGAGTGGACAAATGATGTTTTGCATGGCCATATGAGCATCCTCAAAATGCTTTGTAGCTATGACATCTAGGTGATTATCATACTTTGTATATTGGTGGTCAGTGCATGGTCATCAGAGATTAACAATTCCCATTGAGGTACAGTCAGGCATAGGACTGGCAGTATGTTAGTCAGAATCCGTTTCCCTCTCTATCTTCAACTGGATAAGTGGAATATACATCGGACAAAAATATAAACGTAACACTTGTGTTTGCTCCCATTTTTCATCAGCTGAACTCAAAGATCTAAGACTTTTTCTATGTACACAAAAGGCCTTTTTCTCCAATATATTGTTCACAAATTTGTTGAATCTGTGTTAGTGAGTACTTCTCTTTGCCAAGATAATCCATCCACCTGGCAGGTGTGGCGTATCAAGGGGCTGGACAGACATCGGACTGAGATGATTTAGTGAATCCTGCATTGAGTGGAGGTTGGACACGATGACCCTTGAGGTTCCTTCCAACTGTAACATTCTATGATGCTGATTAGACAGCATGATTATTGCACAGGTGTGCCTTAAGCTAACCACAATAAAAGGCCACTTTAAAATGTGCAGCTTTACAGTATTGGGGCATATGGAGGGTCAGAAAACTAGTCAGTATCTGGTGTGATAACCATTTGCCTCATGCAGTGCAAACAAATCTTCACATAGAGGTCATCAGGTTTTTGACTGTGGCCTGTAGAATGTTGGTCTGCTCCTCGTCAATGGCTGTGAGAAGTTGCTGGATATTGACTGGAACTGGGACACGCTGTCGTATACGCTGATCCAGAGAATCCCAAACATATTTAATGGGTGACATGTCTGGTGAGTATGCTTGCCATGCAACAACTGGGATGTTTTCAGCTTCCAGGAATTGTGTACAGATCCTTGCAACATGGGGCCATGCATTATCATGCTGCAACATGAGGTGATGGTTGTGGATGAATGGCCCAACAATAAGCTTAAGGATCTCATCACGGCATCTCTGTGTGTTCAAAATGTCATCAATAAAATGCACCTGTGTTTGTTGTTCATAAGATACGCCTGCCCATACCTTAACCCCACCGCCACCATGGGCCACTCGATTCACAACATTGACATCAGGAATCTGCTCACCCACATGACTGTAAACACGCAGTCTGCCATTTGCCTTGTACAGTGAAAACCAGGATTCATTTGTGAAGAGAACACCTCTCCAATGTGCCAGATGCCATTGAATGTGAGCATCTGCCCACTCAAGTCAGTTACGATGATGATCCACAGTCAGGTAGAGACCCCAATGAGGATGATGAGCATGCAGATGAGCTTCTCTGAGACAATTTGTGACAGATTGTGCAGAAATATTTTGGTTATGCAAACCAATTGTTGCAGCAGCTGTCTGGGCGGCTGATCTCAGATGATTTTGGAGGTGAAGATGTTGGAAGTTGAGATCCTGAGCTGGGGTGGTTACATATGGTCTGTGTTGTGAGGCCACTTGGATGTACTGCCAGATCCTTTGAAATGCCTTTGGAGATGGCATATGGCAGAGAAATGATTATTCAGTTCATGGGCAACAGCTCTGGTGAACATTCCTGCAGTCAGCATGCCAATTGCAAATGCCCTCAAAACTTGCAACATCTGTGGCATTGTGCTGTGTGATAAAACTGCACATTTTAGATTGGCCTTTTTGTTATGTTACGGTAGCTGAGGAGTGCAGGTAAAAAAGGAAATACACCAGAGCAGTTGGAATCTATGAGATTGCAGTACCCTGACTAACCACCACAACTAGAGGCAGCCGTGGAGCGTTCCTACGATGTCCTAGACGCCTCGTCACAGCCTGAGAAACTAACTACACCTAAAGATAGAAATAGGAAAGCTATCTGCCCCGGAGCAGAACCCCAAAGATAATAGAAAGCCCCCAAACATGTAATGGCGGTTAGACAAGAGGAAATACTGACACAGAAAGAAAATAGTATGAGCAAACGCTGGGCCCAAACTATCTAAATAGAAAAGGACAGGAAGGGTACTTACTGCAATCCCAGAAAACCCTGAAAAACACCAACATACAATTTCAAAATCACCTGAGATCACACGACCTCTACCACCTAAATTAGTTCTCTGGTGTAACAAAAACAGCAGCCACTGAAAAAACTGCAAAAAGCAAAAGTACAAAACACAGTGGCTGGACTAAACTGAGAGGGCAAAAGCCCCCGGAGGGACCCAGAAGGCCCCCACAGAAGTGCAGGACAAAATGCAAAAATATAGCAAAAACACAAAATAAGAAATTGTCTTATCTGACAGCAGGAGATGCAGACACGACACAGCAGGCTACAAGGGAAACTGGAAAGAAGGATTCAGACCAGAACAATTGATCACCGGCAACCCTGATGGGAAAATGATTCCCTTAAAAAGACCAATCAGTAACACCTGATTCCCAATCCTCACTAGTACCGCTTGTAACCACCAGAGGGAGCCTCTGCTCAGAACTCATCTCAAACCCATTCACAACAGTACCCCCCCCTTGAGGAGGGGTCACCGAACCCTCATTTGAGCAACCAGGTCGGTCAGGATGAGTTCTATGATACGCACGGATAAGTCTCCTAGCATGGATGTCCGAAGCAAACACCCAAGAATTATCTTCCTGACCATAACCTCTCCATTTAACCAAATACTGGAGTCTTCGTCTAGAAAAACGAGAATCCAATATTTTCTCAACCACATACTCCAGATTGCCCTCAACCAAAACAGGGTCAGGAGGCACAGCAGCAGGAACCACTGGCTCAAACAAACCTCTTCAACAAGGACTTGTGGAACACGTTATGGATCTTAAATGTCCCTGGAAGAAGCAAACGAAAAGAAACAGGATTAATAATCTCCATGATCTTATAAGGTCCAATGAACCTAGGCTTAAATTTAGGAGATGCTACTCTCATAGGAATATTCTTTGAGGACAACCAGACCAAGTCCCCCACTTTAAACCGAGGACCATCAGTCCTATGCCGTTTAGCAAACCGCTGGGCCTTCTCCTGAGAGAGGGACAACCTCTCCACTACCTGGTCCCAAATCTGCTGCATACGCTCAACAACAGAGTCAACACCTGGACAGACAGAAGCCTCCGTCTGTCCTGAAGAAAATCGAGGGTGAAACCCAGAATTACAGAAAAAACGGAGACATCAAAGTGGCAGAGCTAGCCCTATTATTAAGAGCAAACTCAGCCAAAGGCAAAAAAGAGACCCAGTCATCCTGATCAGCAGACACAAAGCATCTTAGATAAGTCTCCAATGTCTGGTTTGTTCTCTCAGTTTGACCATTGGTCTGAGGATGAAATGCCGAGGAGAAAGACAATTGAACACCCAGTTTAGAACAAAAAGTCCTCCAAAATCTGGAAACAAACTGGACTCCTCTGTCAGACACAATGTTCTCAGGAATGCCGTGTAAACGAACCACGTGCTGAAGGAACAACGGCACCAATTCAGAGGAGGAAGGCAACTTAGGTAATGGCACAAGATGTATCATTTTGGAAAACCTATCACAAATTACCCAGATGGTGGTCATTCTCTGAGAAACAGGAAGATCGGAAATGAAATCCATAGAGATATGGGTCCATGGTCTCTTGGGCACAGGCAATGGCATCAACAAACCACTAGAGCGAGAGCAAGGCTTGGAGCGAGAGCAAGTCCCGCAGGACTGCACAAATTCCCTGACATCGCGAGACAAGGTAGGCCACCAAAAGGACCGACTAACCAAGTCTCTGGTACCAAAAATTCCGGGATGCCCAGCCAATGCGGAACAATGAATCTCAGACATCACACTCTTTTTTCCATTGGTCCGGGACAAACAATTTTCCAACAGGGCAGCGCTCGGGCCTATCCTCCTGACACCCCTCCAGAGCAAGTCTCAAATTAGGCGAGATGGCGGAAAGAACTACACCCTCCTTCAAAATAACAGAGGGATCAGATAGCTCAGGAGAGTCCGCAAGGAAACTCCTCGAGAGGGCATCCGCCTTAACATTCTTAGTGCCAGGAAGAAAGGAAACCACAAAATTAAAACGTGTGAAAAACAAGGCCCACCTGGCCTGTCTAGGATTGAGTCGCTTGGCAGATTCCAGATAGACCAGATTCTTATGGTCCGTAAGGACCACCACCTGATGTTTGGCTCCCTCCAGCCAATGTCTCCACTCTTCAAAAGCCCACTTCATGGCCAATAACTCCCGATTACCCACGTCATAATTACGTTCAGTAGGAGAAAATTTTCGAGAGAAAAAGGCACAAGGGTTACTTTTAGAGGGCTCTGGATCTTTTTGGGACAAAACGGCACCTGCCCCAATTTCAGAGGCATCAACCTCCACCTGAAATGGCAGAGAAACATCAGGCTGCCGTAGAACAGGAGCAGAAGTGAATCTCTGCTTAAGTTCCTGAAACGCAGAGACTGCCTCAGGAGGCCAATTCACCACATCAGAACCCTTTCTGGTCAAATCAGTTAATGGTTTAACAATAACAGAGAAATTACCAATAAATTTACGATAAAAATTGGCAAAACCCAAAAATCTCTGAAGAGCCTTTAATGAAGTAGGTTGGACCCAATCACAGATGGCCTGAACCTTGACCGGGTCCATTTCAATAACAGATGGGGACAAAATGAATCCCAGAAATGAGATCATTCTGTACGCCAAAAAGACACTTTGATCCCTTCACATACAGAGCATTCTCTCTCAAAATCTGGAATACAGTTCGAACATGTTTCACATGAGAGTCCCAGTCATTAGAAAAAATCAAGATATCATCCAAATAAACAATCAGAAACTTGTCCACAAAATCCCTGAAAATGTCATTCATGAAGGACTGGAAGACGGAAGGAGCATTTGTGAGCCCAAAGGGCATCACAAGGTACTCAAAATGCCCTTCAGGGTGTTAAATGCCGTCTTCCATTCATCCCCGTGCTTAATGCGAATAAGGTTATACGCCCCCTGAGGTCAAGCTTGGTAAACCAAGTAGCGTTTTTCACCCTGGAAAACAGGTCAGAAATCAGGGTAACGGGTATTGATATTTCACAGTAATATTGTTCAAGAGACGATAATCAATACACGGCCTTAATGAACCATCTTTTTTGGCCACAAAGAAAAAACCGCACCTAAGGGTGAAGAGGATGGTCTGATATGACCCTTCTCCAATGATTCCTTGATATAAGACCGCATAGCGTCATGTTCAGGTACAGACAAGTTAAAGAGGCGACCCTTAGGGAATTTACTACCTGGCACTAATTCAATAGCGCAGTCATAGCTCCTATGGGGAGTAAGGATGCAGATTTACTTTCGCTAAACACATCAGAAAAATCAAACAAAAAGTCAGGAACATCCTCAGCCTGGGGGAGCAGAAAAAACAGGAGTGTTGGTATTAACACATTGGCAGCCCCAACTGGTTACAGACACAGATTTCCAATCCAAAACAGGATTATGAGACTGTAACCAAGGGAAACCCAGCACGATAATGTCATGCAGATTATATAGAACCAAAAATTTGCAGCACTCCTGGTGATCAGGTTCAACCCTCATTATCACCTGAGTAGAAAACTGGGGTTTATTCTCAGCCAAAGGGGTAGAATCGATCCCCAGTAGGGGAATAGACTTCTGTAGGGGTATCAAGGGAAATCCACAACGTTTAGCAAAATCATAATCCATCAGGTTAATAGCTGCTCCAGAATCAACGAAAGCCTGAGCAGAAAATGAGGACAGAGAGCATATCAGAGTGACAGTTAATAAAAACTTAGTCTGAACACTACCCAAGACAACTGAGCGTGCAAAACGTCTTCCCCGCTTAGGGCAGACTGAAATAGCATGAGAGGCATCACCACAGTAGAAACATAACCCATTGCGCTTTCGAAACTCATGACGCTGTGCCCCAGACACCACTCCATCACACTGCATGGGCTCAGCAGCTGGCTCACAAGGCAACACCACTCCACGCATACTTCTCCGCTCACGCAAACGTCTGTCAATTTGAATCGCTAATGACATAGAATCATTGAGACCAGAGGGGACAGGGAATCCCACCATAACATCCTTTACATTATCCGACAGACCCTTCCGGAAAAGGGCCGCCAAAGCGTCGTCATTCCATTTGGTCAGGACTGCCCACCTACGGAATCTCTGACAGTATAACTCAGCGTCATCAAGCCCCTGATTTAATGCCAACAAGGCTTTTTCAGCTTGATCAGTGATATTAGGCTCATCGTACAATAACCCCAAAGCCTGAAAAAATACATCAACATCACTCAAAACAGGATCCCCAGGTGTCAGGGAAAAAGCCCAATCCTGAGGATCGCCGCGCAGGAGAGAGATGACAATTTGAACCTGCTGCGCTGCGTTTCCTGAGGACTTAGATTTTAAGGCAAGAAACAATTTACAATTATTTTTGAAATTCTGAAACTTAGCTCGATCCCCTGAAAACAAATCTGGCATGGGGATCCTAGGTTCCACAACAGGCAACCTAGCAAGATATGCAGCAATACTCTGAACCTCAGTGGCAAGCTGATCCACACGGCCAGACAACTGTGCAAACTCCATTGGGAGAAAAGATCCTCCCCAGCACCCAGAGATACAGAGGAAAAAAAAAAAAAAAAAATGCAACAAACAGAAAAATATCTCTGACAACTTTTCTTCCTTCAAAATATTTTTTTTTTTTTTTTCCTTCTGTGAGTACCATACAATTTTAAGGCCGGTGATACTGTTATGTTACGGTAGCTGAGGAGTGCAGGTAAAAAAGGAAATACACCAGAGCAGTTGGAATCTATGAGATTGCAGTACCCTGACTAACCACCACAACTAGAGGCAGCCGTGGAGCGTTCCTACGATGGTCCTAGACGCCTCGTCACATCCTGAGAAACTAACTACACCTAAAGATAGAAATAGGAAAGCTATCTGCCCCGGAGCAGAACCCCAAAGATAATAGAAAGCCCCCAAACATGTAATGGCGGTTAGACAAGAGGAAATACTGACACAGAAAGAAAATAGTATGAGCAAACGCTGGGGCCCAAACTATCTAAATAGAAAAGGACAGGAAGGGTACTTACTGCAATCCCAGAAAACCCTGAAAAACACCAACATACTAATTTCAAAATCACCTGAGATCACACGACCTCTACCACCTAAATTAGTTCTCTGGTGTAACAAAAACAGCAGCCACTGAAAAAACTGCAAAAAGCAAAAGTACAAAACACAGTGGCTGGACTAAACTGAGAGGGCAAAAGCCCCCGGAGGGGACCCAGAAGGCCCCCACAGAAGTGCAGGACAAAATGCAAAAATATAGCAAAAACACAAAATAAGAAATTGTCTTATCTGACAGCAGGAGATGCAGACACGACACAGCAGGCTACAAGGGAAACTGGAAAGAAGGATTCAGACCAGAACAATTGATCACCGGCAACCCTGATGGGAAAATGATTCCCTTAAATAAGACCAATCAGTAACACCTGATTCCCAATCCTCACTAGTACCGCTTGTAACCACCAGAGGGAGCCTCTGCTCAGAACTCATCTCAAACCCATTCACAACACCTTTTATTGTAGCCAGCTGTCACGCTGGGTGAGGGAGAAGTAAGGTGCACAACAATGGGGAGAGGGACGTGGAAGCCCAAACACTAGGGAAGGGGGGAGTGGAGAAGACTAGGCAGATCTAACATCACTCTGTCTGCCCTAAACATCCCTAGATAGGTTCCGCACCTATCGCCAAGCAGGAACCTAATCCCTGCCTGACTCTAGCAATAGGCCCTGTATAGGGAGGGGACAGGGTAGGCGCTAGTCAGCCCCCACTACAACTAAAGACAGAGAGGGTGGTCAAACGAGGGATACACTTAGCTTGAGAAGACCACCGAGATATCATGCCATCAATCCTCTAAGAGTACTCCAAGAAGATGCTAGTCGACTACTGATACTTCCAACAAGACAGAGGGAAATTGAGCTAAAACCAGCACCCTGCTGAAGAAACTGAATGTATTTAAATCTTCAGCAAAGGTGTATTAATTAGCAGAAGAAGGTGGAGGTAACTGTCAGGTCCTAGAGGGAGAAGGATATCACTCCATAACAGAGATGCAAAAATCAAGAAGGTGCTTATAGAGCTAATCGCAATGACCTTCTACAGTCAGATCCAGGATGACTGTCTATCACACCTGACACACCCATGACAGTACCCGCCCTTCTAAGAGGACCCGGTTTCTCAGAATGAAAGGCATGGAACGAATGAACCAGTCTAAGGGCATTCACATTTGATGCTGAAACCCACATCCTCTACTCTGGACCATAACCTCTCCAGTGCACCAAGTACTGCAAGAAATGACAATGAAGATAAGCAGAAAAAATCCTTGAAATCTGGAACTCCAAATTACCATCAACAATTACTGGGGGTGGTGGCAGCGGAGAGGACTCAAGAGGTT
The DNA here is from genome assembly GCA_033576555.1 of Oophaga sylvatica. Classification (NCBI taxonomy): domain Eukaryota; kingdom Metazoa; phylum Chordata; class Amphibia; order Anura; family Dendrobatidae; genus Oophaga; species Oophaga sylvatica. The sequence goes on along the minus strand of JARQOD010001445.1, from coordinate 69,984 downwards.
CAACATACTTTTGAGCAGAGACCTGTGGAACACATTGTGAATTTTAAGAGCCTGGGGTAACTCAAGACGAAAAGCTGCAGGGTTAATGACGGCAGTTATTTTATAGGGACCAATAAACCTAGGTCCCAGCTTCCAGGAAGGGGATCTTCAACTTGATATTCCTGGAAGACAACCACACAAAGTTATTCACACTTAGGTCTTGACCTGGCAAATGTTTTCTGTTAGCCATACATTTGTTCCTGTCTCCCATGATCTTCAAATTACTCTGAACCCCTCGCAACACTGAAGAGAGTCACAAAGCAAAACGTTCCTCCTCAGGGACTCCTGAAGCCCCTCCCCCACTATAAATACCAAACTGTGGATGGAAACCGTATGCACCAATGAATCGTGACCTACTGGTAGATTCATGGCGATGATTATTAATAGCAAACTTGGCCAACCTCCAGGTTTTCGGAGACAAAACATCTGAGGTAAGTCTCCAAATTCTGATTAGTGCGCTTGGTCTGTCTATTTGACTGAGGATGGAAAGCAGAGGAAAAGGACAGCTGCACACCCAGTCGAGTACGGAACACTTTCCAGAACTTAGAAATAAATTGGGTCCCCTGATTTTACACCACATCGGAGGGAACCCTGTGAAGCTTCACAATCTTATTAGCAAAAACCTGAGCAAGAGTCCCGGCATTCTAAAGTGCCGATAAAGTGAAGAAATTCACCATTTTACTTAACCTATCTATGACCACCAGAATTACCATCTTGCCTGCCGATATCGGTAGGTCAGTAATAAAATGCATTCACAGGTGTGTCCACGGTCTACTAGGAATGGGCAGTGGAAAAAGAGGACCAGACGGACTGTTTTTTTCGATACTTTTCAGAAAAATTAGTAAAGCCCAGAAAAAGCTGTAGTGCCTTCAAGTTCTCTGGATGGTCCCAATAAAGTACGGCACAAACCTACTACGGATCCATCTGAAAACCAGAAGATGACAACAGTTATCCCAAAAACTGCACCTCCTGGACAGCTAAAACACATTTCTCTAGTTTGGCGTAAAACTTGTTATCCCTTACTATCTGAAGCACCTCGTTATCATGCCCCCAATGTGTCTCTAAATCAGGTGAATAAATCAAAATATAATCCTGATAGACCACTACAAACCTGCCCACTAAATGATGGGAAATATAATTTATTAAATGCTGGAACACCGCCGGTGCATTGGTCAGACCGAAAAGCATAACCAGACTCTAGAAATGTCCCTCCTAGGTATTGAACGCCATTTTCCATTCATCACCTTCCCTGATTCTAACCGTTTTATAGATCCCCCTTAAATCCAACTTGGAGATAACCTTAGCTCCCACAACCTGGTTTAATAAATCTGGAATCAAAGGAAGAGGATATGAAATAGTATAGTATAATAGTAATTAGATTCAATTATGGGAAATCTAAACAAGGACGGAGACCGTCATCTTTCTTTTGCACGAAAAAGAACCCTGCCTCCACAGGTGAAGACGAAGTTCTGACATGTCCCTTCTCAAGACTCTCAGCAATAAAATCTTTCATGGCTTGTCTCTCAGGACAGGAGATATTGCACAGTCTGGACTTGGGTAGTTTAGCTCCGAGAGTCAGGTTAATAGGACAGTCATATGCACGATGGGGGGGCAAATCCAGACACCCCTTCTCAGAAAATATGTCCTCAAAACCAAACAAAAATTCATGTAAGGTCCCCTTAGATACTGCAAAAAGGGAAATGTTTAGGCAGTTATCAGGGCAGTAATCTCCCCACTCCACAATTTCTCTGGATTGTCAATCAACAATAGGATATATTTCACCAACCAGGATAAACCCAGTACATTTGGAGTGAGGAGACCTTCCAGGACATAACAATGAATTACCTCATAATGCAAAGACCCAACATACAGTCTTATGTTATGTTATGTACAATCTGAGTCAAAGCACTCTGTGCAAGTGCTGCTGAGTCAATGGCGTAAATAGGAATGAGCTTAGCTAAGGTAGAGCAAGCAAGCCCATGAGTTCTAGCAAACTCATCATCAACCATGCTGACTCCAGCTCCACTGTCTACTAACACAGAAATTATCTCAGTCCTGCTCTCTAGCACCATCTCTGCAGTCAGGACAAACCAAGAATAACAGGTTGAAGCAGAATATACACCTTGATTATCAAACTCCAGACTCCCAAGGGTTAATATATTGTCTTTTTGTTTAGAAATCAAAGGACAGGCCCAAACAAAATGTCCCTTCTTCCCACAAAAAAATACACGCCCTTTTTCTTGTGAATGTCAGGGGAGACAGAATACAGAAGCATCTCCTAACAGTATGGGTTCCTCTAACTCCACAAGTATTAGTTCATCCCTGGACAGTCCCCCAGCACAGGCGTATTGTCCCGAAAAGAGGGCTCAGGATAAGGTGGTCTTACCCATCTGTACCGCAGGCGTCTATCCACCCGTATAGCCAATGACATAGCAGTCTCCAATGACGCTGGGGTTTCATACACTGCCAAAGCATCTTTTAACCTTTCTGTAAGGCCTTGACAAAATTGTCTTCAAAGAGCCATTCCAATTGGTATCGGTTGCCCACCTTCAGAATTCAGAGCTATAAGTCTCCATTGAACGATTCCTTGCTGAAGGCGACGAAGCCTGGATTCAGCCAAGGAAATTTGATCAGGATTGTCATGAAATGACTTGCCTATTTCAGGGATTTATTTGTCTATCCTACTCTCAGTCTTGGTCGGGAACTTGCAGCTCTCTGGTGCCCCCCTTACACTCAGGTCAGTCAGGGAACTACACCTAGGATAAGTAGTCACCAGAAAGGCTGCCTTGCTGTGTACTGGCTATTGGGCACTCTGCAGTGAGGGTGGTATGTATATCCCCCGTCTCAGGCCGGAAATACTCATATAAATCCCCATTCCGTCACTGCCAGGGTCTCCCAAATTCTTCAGAACACTTTTCTGCCACCAGCCCCTCGTTTGACATTAAAACCAATATCGGGTCAGGAGTCGTCCGTTCATAGAGCAAGGAAAGCGAAACAAGTAAATGTTTATATATTTACTCCAGAAAATATAGGCAGTGTTTACAAAAAAAACTAAAGATGTTACAAAAGAGACAAAATACAGTATATACAAACAGTTAGAAATAAAAGGGATTAAAATAAGAAGATACATATCTCGGTCACTGGTATGACATGTGGATGAGGGGAGGAGAATCTTCTCAAGGAAAAATGGTACATAAGTACAGCCTCCTGCTAGCTGCTTCTCCGGGCAAATGACCCCCCTTTGTTTGAGCATCTGAGCTTTATACCGTTGCCCAAAACCAAGGGTCCCCCCCCCCCTCGCTGACCTCACAGGGTGGGCTGGATACGCCACCTTTAGAAAGTTATTAAAAATTCTGCTGGCCATATCGTGGACTGGGAAGCTCGCGGAGAGATGACAGGGGTATCATATGTTTGCTTACAAATTTCTCTTTCATTTAAGACCGAACATTACGTGTCTGGATGGTGCAGAAATCCATTTCTCGGTTTCTGGCATCTGCACAAGCTACAAAACGCTGCTGTGAATAGCTTTAATTATGCAGATTCTAAAAATATAAGTTTCCTGTCTCTCGGAGTATTTTGCGTTATTGAATTTGAGTTTAAAGGAACAAAGAAACATGTGCTTTAAACAAAGCTGGATTTAACTAATCATGAGTGTTAGCCAGCTGCTGTGAGGAAGAGAGGGAGGGAAGAGGGGGATAGAATTACACAGGCAGACTAAGGTGGTTGTTTTTGAGCTGCGCCTGCACATGGGGCTTTGTATTTTCACTTCACAAACCTAGTGGGGGTGGGGTGGAGCAGCCTGAGCACTGGAAGTGTATAGTGATGAGCGACTGTGCTCGGTAATGCTCGGTACTCGCCCAAGCATTGCAGTACTCGCGTTACTCGGCAACCGCCAAGCATTTCTGGGATTGCTCAGCGGGAAATATGGTGCACGCCCTGCATTTTTGGCGCTCTTTCGAGCATCAATCAACATGCAGGGATTGTCTACCACTCACTGTAGTGCCGCAGCCATCTTGGTTGTGGTATTACAGTGATTGGCTGGCCGCACAGCATCATCAGGTGTATAATAGACCTGGCGCGACCATGCTCGTCACAGTCTGCTTCGGAATTAGCGAGTGTATCGAGAGCTGCTGCCGAGATAGGGTCAGATTTGGGGGTTTATAAGGTAGTGTGGGTATACCATCAAAGCATGCACAAACCCAGCAAAATCAACAGTCCTTCTAAGGACTAATTTTGGGGTATATAGATTGAAGTGCTAGGTAGGCATGGAGTGTATGTGCATAAATACATATCAGTGCAAGGCATGCACGCACTGTATGTGGGTATATAGATATCAGTACCAGGCAAGCATTGTACAGTATGTGGCATACTTCATTGCATACATCAAGAGGGTCCATTTCATTACTGTCTGCTGCTGCCTATTACATATATGGACTGTATCTACACAGCACTAGGTCTCAGTGGGCAGCACATTTTTTTTGCATCTTAACCCTTACTGTCCAATGACGTGCACAGTCCGTCATGGCAAGCTGCCAGTTCCGGCACCAGGACGGACTGTGCACGTCATGCCTTTGATCTACCACTGCGTGTAAACAGCAGTGGTAGATCAGTGCCGACAGCTGTCACAGACAGCTGACAGGCACGGCATGTGGTGCGGGGACCTTTGCCGTCGGTCCCCGCACCCACAGCTCTGTGATTGGTCAGTCAATCTGACTGACCAAACACAGCAGTGATCGTGTAGGAGAAGCTGAAATTTCAGCTTCTCCAGCGCGATCAGTGCAGGAGCCGGCGCTGCAGTGGCCAGGCTTCCTGCACTGACAGCCAGGAGTGGAGCCCCCACCGCCCCTGGCTGTTAACCCCTGACTGCTGCGATCCAGCGCGATCGCAGAGCTCAGGGGGGGAGGCAGAGGGTCGGGAGCTCCCTCTGCCTCAGATCGGCGCCCTGCAATGTATTTGCAGGGCCCGATCTCTGCCTTGATGACCCGTGGGTTGTCATGACAACCTCCGGGTCATCTAGCTACGGGAAGCTGCTGTGATCATGGTCACAGCAGCTTTCCCCATAGGTACAATGGATGAAAACGTCATCTTGTCCGCAAAAAACAAGCTGCTATACAGCATCATCAGCGAAAAAATAAAAAAGTTATAGCTCGCGGAATAAACTGATGCAAAAATAATTATTTTTTCTATAAAATTTTTATTGTGTAAAAAACGCCAAAACATAAAAAAAATATATAAATGAGGTATCGCTGTAATCGTAGTGATCCGAAGAATAAAGCTCCTTTATCAATTTTACCACACGCGGAACGGAGGAAAAAAAAAAAAAAACAATTCCTGAATTGCTGGTTTTTGTTCATTCTGCTTCCACAAAAATCGGAATAGGAAGCGATCAAAAAACGTTATGTGCCCGAATATGGTACCAATAAATACGTCAGCTCGTCCCGCAAAAAATAAGCCCACAGATAACTCTGTCGGCCGAAATATAGAAAAATTATAGCTCTCAAAATACGGCGATGCAAAAATTTCTTACAAAAAATTATTCCAAAAAAAAGCATCTTTTAGAGTGTGACAGAAGCTAAACATGAAAAAAGGATGTAAATCTGATATCGCTGTAATCGCACCGATCCGAGGAATAAAGTCGCCTAATCACTAATACCGCACGAGGAACGGCGTAAAAAAGAAAACCAATTCTTCACCTTTTGTAGATTTGTTCATTGTGCCTCCCAAAGATCGCAGTAAGGCGATCACAGTGGTTCCCCCCCACATATGGGGTATCAGCGTACTCAGGACAAAATGCACAATAGCTTTTGGGGTCCTATTTCTCCTGTTACCCTTAGAAAAATAAAAATTTGGGGCAAAAAGGTCATTTTTGTGGAAAAAAATATGATTTTTTTTATTTTCACGGCTCTACGTTATAAACTTCTGTGAAGCCCTTGAGGGTTCAAAGTGCTGACCACACATCTAGATAAGTTCCTTGGGGGGTCTAGTTTGCAAAATGGGGTCATTTGTGGGGGGTTTCTACTGTTTAGGCACATCAGGGGCTCTCCAAGCGCGACATGACACCCGCAGACCATTCCATCAAAGTCTGCATTTAAAAACGGTGCTCCTTCCCTTCCGATCTCTGCCATGCGTCAAAATAGTGGTTCCCCCCCACTATGGGATATCAGCGTACTCAGGACAAATTGCACAATAGCTTTTGGGTCCTATTTCTCCTGTTACCCTTATAAAAATAACAATTTGGGGCAAAAAGATTATTTTTGTGGAAAAAAATATGATTTTTTTATTTTCACGGCTCTACATTATAAACTTCTGTGAAGCACTTGGGGGTTCAAAGTGCTGACCACACATCTAGATAAGTTCCTTGGGGGGTCTAGTTTCCAAAATGGAGTCACTTGTGGGGGGTTTCTACTGTTTAGGCACATCAGGGGCTCTCCAAACGTGACATGACACCCGCAGACCATTCCATCAAAGTCTGCATTTGAAAAAGGCGCTCCTTCCCTTTCGAGCTCTGCCATGCGTCAAAATAGTGGTTTACCCCCACATATGGGGTATCAGCGTACTCAGGACAAATTGCACAATAACTTTTGGGGTCCTGTTTCCCTTTGGAAAATAACAATTGGGGGTGGAAAGATCATTTTTGTGGAAAAGATATGATTTTTTAATTTTACTGCTCTACGTTATAACCTTCTGTGAAGCCCTTGGGGGTTCAAAGCTCTCACCACACATCTAGATAAGTTCCTTGGGGGGTATAGTTTCCAAAATGGGGTCACTTGTGGGGGGTTTCCACTGTTTAGGCACACAGGGGCTCTCCAAATACGACATGGTGTCCAATCTCAATTCCAGCCAAAAAAGTCAAATGGCGCTGCTTCCCTTCCGAGCTCTGCCATGCGCCCAAATAGTGGTTTACCCCCACATATGGGGTATCAGCGTACTCAGGACTAATTGCACAATAAATTTTGGGGTCCTTATATCCTTTGGAAAATAAAAATTGGGATGAAAAGATCATTTTTGTGGAAAAAAATGATTTTTTAATTTACGGCTCTACGTTATAACCTTCTGTGAAGCGCTTGGGGTTAAAAGCTCTCACAACACATTTAGATAAGTTCCGTGGGGGGTCTAGTTTCCAAAATGGGGTCAATTGTGGGGGTTTCCACTGTTTAGGCACACAGGGACTCTCCAAATGCGACATGGCGTCCAATCTCAATTCCAGCCAAAAAAGTCAAATGGCGCTGCTTCCCTTCCGAGCTCTGCCATGCGCCCAAATAGTGGTTTACCCCACACATGGGGTATCGGTGTACTCTGGAGAAATTGTACAACAAATAATGTGGTTCATTTTCTCCTGATACCCTTGACAAAATTTAAAAAAATTGTGTCGAAAGAAAAATTTTGGGAAAAAAAGTTAAATGTTCATTTTTTCCTTCCACATTGCTTCAATTCTTGTGAAGTACCTAAAGGGTTAATAAACTTCTTGAATGTGGCTTTGAACACGTTGAGGTGTGCAGTTTTTAGAATGGTGTCACTTTTGGGTATTTTCTATCATATTGACCCCTCAAATTCACTTCAAATGTGAGGTGGCCCCTAAAAAAAATGGTTTTGTAAATTTTGTTGGAAAAATGAGAAATTGCTGGTCAACTTTTAACACTTATAACTTCCTAACAAAAAAAAATTTTGGTTCCAAAATTGTGCTGATGTAAAGTAGACATGTGGGAAATGTTATTTATTAACTAATTTTTGTGATATATCTCTCTGATTTAATGGCACAAAATTTAAAAGTTTGAAAATTGCAAAATTTTCAAAATTTTTGCCATATTTCCATTTTTTTTCATAAATAAACGCAAGTTATATTGAAGAAATTTTACCACTATCATGAAGTACAATATGTCACGAGAAAACAGTCTCAGAATCGCCAAGATCCGTAGAAGCGTTCCAGAGTTATAACCTCATAAAAAGACAGTGGTCAGAATTGTAAAAATTGGCCTGGTCTTTAACCTACAAAATGGCTTGGTCATTAAGGGGTTAATCCTGATTATTTTATTCCAAAGCAATCCAGATCCCTCTTTTTTTTATCCAATTTTCTTGTTGACACTGCAGAATACAGCAAGATTCTTTTCATAGTACAGCCTGATAATCCAGCTATTTTAAACTGTTTTTCCCATCCCAGACATCATATTTAAGTGTGCAAAAATTTCTGACATTTTTGTGGTACTGTTAAATTTTTTTAGGAGTATGTTATATAATTTCTTGATACTGTTTTTCTGGCCAAAAAATATTTAGCTGACAAAAAAAAAAAGTTAGTATAGGGCAGATATTTTACATATTTTATCATGCCATTTCAGGCCTCCATAGAATTTTTTGTTGTGTCATAGCCAGCATGTTGACACAATTTAGCTGGGCCAAAAAAACATACAGGCAAGATATTTTACAGTGGGCTATCTCTGTCACACGTCTCATCTATCTGTGGGCTACAAATTGTAGCATTTCAGGCCTCCATTCCACTGTTTCTGCTGCCTGTTACCCTATTTTAATATACTATTTTGGGTTAAAAAAATAAAAAAAATACAGGCCACATATTGAAGAGTGTGGTATCTCCATTAGATGCCTACTCTGTCTGTGTGCTACAAATTGTAGTATTTCAGGCCTCCATTCCACTGTTTCTGCAGTCTGTTACCCTAGTTTAATAAAAGGTAAGGTTTATCCTTGTGGAGAGTGACATACCAGCTCTGGCTTGTCAAAGTAAGGAGGCTTATTCACCGTGAAATGCTCCTCTGGGAAATTTTATATGCATATTGCCTGTTCAGAGAAAAAGAGGACTTGACATATTAGAAGACTCGTTAAAGGGTTGATTGTGATTTGTAGGATCGCTACTTCCAACAGGTGGCACTATGGAGTTCAAGTCCTCTTTTTCTCTGAAGAGGGAATTTGCATACCTAGTTTAATATACTTTTTTAGGTTAAAAAATAAAAAAAATTCAGGCCACATATTGAAGAGTGTGGTATCTCCCTCTTACAGATGACTCAACTATCTGTGGGCTACAAATTGTAGCATTTCAGGCTCCATTCCACTGTTTTTGCTGTCTGTTATACTAGTTCATTACACTATTTTGGGGTAAAAATTAAAAAAAAAAGGCCACAAATTGAAGAGTGTGATATCTCCATCAGATGCCTGATCTATCTGTGGGCTACAAATTGTAGCATTTCAGGTCTCCATTCCACTGTTTTTGCTGTCTGTTACCCTAGTTCAAAACACTATTTTGGGCTAAAAATAAAAAAATATACCGGCCACATATTGAACATCAGGGTCGAACACCAGGGTCCAGGAACACTGCCTGCGGTTGACACCACAGCTTCTTCCGCTGTTGTGTGTGGTAGCCAATTCCCTGTCCATGATGTCTGCGAAGATGCACTGTTGTTGCACACACTCAACTACCACCATCATCAAAGCACGTCCACGTCCTTGTCTCAGCGCAGCCTTCAGTTGTCCATACCCCAGTCATTGGAACGCCAGCGGAAATACCCAGCCAATGCCCTACAGGCCACAGTACATATGTACCATCCTACAAAACTTTGAGGAGTCCATCAAGATGGTGAGCAGCGATGACACCATAATTAGTGTCACCGTCCTGCTTCTCTGTTATGAATGTGCTAGAGATGGTTTCTGAGCAGAGGCTCCCTCTGGTGGTTACAGACAGTACTGAACCTTTCAGCGAGGAATGGCAATCTGGGATCACGGACTGGTCTGATATAAGGGAGGTTCCCTCCCATGATGGTTGCCGGTGATCAATTGTTCTTGTCTCAATTGTGGTTCCTGGTTCATTTGGAAGTTTGCTGAGTCTTGCCTGCATCTTCTGCTATCAGATAAGATATTTTCTGCTTTTATTTTTGTGCTTGCTTTTTGCATTGTTCCCTGCACTTCTGTGGAGGTCAGCCAGGTCCCCTCCGGGTGCTTGTGCTCCTCTCAGTTTATCTGGAGCCACTGTTGTTTGTTCATTTGCTTTTTCCTGTTTTTTCAGTGGCTGCGGTTTAGTTTTGTTACACCAGAGTTTTCTCAGGCTGTGACGAGGCGTCTAGGATCAACGTAGGAATGCTCCACGGCTACCTCTAGTTGTGTGGTTAGTTCAGGTTACTGCAATCCAATAGGTTCCAGCCTCTCTGGTGTATTGCCGTTTTTGCTTATTCTCCTCAGCTACCAAAACATAACAGTATCACCGGCCCAAACTGAAAATTATATGGTACTCACAGAAGGGAAAAATAGTGTGGAAAGAAAAAAAAAAAGAGTTGTCAGAGATTTTTTTTCCTGTTTGTTGCATTTTTTCCCTCTTTCTCTCTGGGTGCTGAGGAGGATTTTCTTTTTTTTTCTCTCAATGGAGCTTGCACAGTTGTCTGGCCGTGTGGATCAGCTTGCCACTGAGGTTCGGAGTATTGCTACCTATCTTGCTAGGTTGCCGGTTGTGGAACCTAGGATTCCCATGCCAGATTTGTTTTTGGGGGATCAGGCTAAATTTCTGAATTTCAAAAATAACTGTAAGTTGTTTTTTGCTTAAAGCCAGGTTCAAATTGTCATCTCTCTCCTGCGCGGCAATCGTCAGGATTGGGCTTTTTCCCTGACACCTGGGGATCCTTTTTTGAATGATATTGATGCATTTTTCTGGCTCTGGGGTTATTGTACGATGAACCTAATGTCACTGATCAAGCTAAAAAAACCTTGTTGGCATTAAATCAGGGTCTTGAAGACGCTGAACTGTACTGTCAGAAATTCCGAAAGTGGGCAGTCCTGACCAAATGGAATGATGATGCTTTGGCAGCCCTTTTTCGGAAGGGGCTGTCAGAGAATGTAAAGGATGTTATGGTGGGATTCCCTGCTCCCTCTGGTCTCAATGATTCTATGTCATTGGCTATTCAAATTGACAGACGTTTGTGTGAGCGCAGAGGTATGCGTGAGATCGTATTGCCTTGTGAGCCAGCTTCTGAGCCCATGCAGTGTGATAGAGTGACTTCTGGGGCACAGCGTCATGAGTTTCGAAAGCGCAATGGGTTATGTTTCTACTGTGGTGACGACTCTCATGCTATTTCAGTCTGCCCTAAGCGGGGAAGACGTTTTGCACGCTCAGTTGTCTTGGGTAGTGTTCAGACTAAATTTCTGTTAACTGTTACCCTGATTTGCTCCCTGTCCACATTTTCTGCTCAAGCTTTTGTTGATTCAGGAGCAGCTATTAACCTCATGGATTTTGACTTTGCCAAATGTTGTGGGTTTCCCATGATACCCCTGCGGAAGTCTATTCCCCTACTGGGCATTGATTCTACCCCTTTGGCGGAGAATAAACCCCAGTTTTCTACTCAGGTGATAATGAGGGTTGAACCAGATCATCAGGAGAGTTGCAAATTTCTGGTGCTGTATAATCTGCATGACATTATTGTACTAGGTTTCCCTTGGTTACAGTCTCATAATCCTGTTTTGGATTGGAAATCTGTGTCTGTGACCAGTTGGGGCTGCCAATGTGTTGGTGCCGACACTCCTGCTTTTTCTGCCTCTCCCCAGTATCAGGATGTTCCTGACTGTTTGACTGATTTTTCGGATGTATTTAGTGAAAGTAAATCTGCATCCTTGCCCCCTCACAGGAGCTATGATTGCGCTATTGAGTTGGTGCCTGGTGGTAAATTTCCTAAAGGTCGCCTTTTTAACTTGTCTGTACCTGAACACGATGCTATGCGATCTTATATCAAGGAGTCATTGGAGAAGGGTCATATCAGACCATCTTCTTCACCCTTGGGTGCCGGTTTTTTCTTTGTGGACAAAAAGGATGGTTCATTGAGGCCGTGTATTGATTATCGTCTCTTGAATAAGATCACTGTGAAGTATCAATATCCGTTACCCTTGATTTCTGACCTGTTTTCCAGGGTGAAAAGTGCTAGTTGGTTTACCAAGCTTGACCTCAGGGGGGCGTATAACCTTATTCGCATTAAGCACAGCGATGAATGGAAGATGGCGTTTAATACCCTAGAGGGGCATTTTGAGTACCTAGTGATGCCCTTTGGGCTCACTAATTGTCCTTCCGTCTTCCAATCCTTCATGAATGATATTTTCAGGGATTTTGTGGATAAATTTCTGATTGTTTATTTGGATGATATCTTGATTTTTTCCAATGACTGGGACTCTCATGTGAAACATGTTCGGACTGTGTTCCAGATTTTGAGAGAGAATGCACTGTATGTGAAGGGATCAAAGTGTCTTTTTGGCGTACAGAAGGTGTTATTTCTGGGATTCATTTTGTCTCCGTCTGTTATTGAAATGGACCCTGTCAAGGTTCAGGCCATCTGTGATTGGGTCCAACCTACTTCATTAAGGGCTCTTCAGAGATTTTTGGGTTTTGCCAATTTTTATCGTAAATTTATTGGTAATTTCTCCGGTATTGTTAAACCATTGACTGATTTGACCAAAAAGGGTTCTGATGTGGTGAATTGGCCTCCTGAGGCAGTTTCTGCGTTTCAGGAACTTAAGCAGAGATTCACTTCTGCTCCTGTTCTACGGCAGCCTGATGTTTCTCTACCGTTTCAGGTGGAGGTTGATGCCTCTGAAATTGGGGCAGGTGCCGTTTTGTCCCAAAGAGATCCAGAGACCTCTAAGAGTAACCCTTGTGCCTTTTTCTCTCGAAAATTTTCTTCAACTGAACGTAATTATGACGTGGGTAATCGGGAGTTATTGGCCATGAAGTTAGCCTTTGAAGAGTGGAGACATTGGCTGGAAGGAGCCAAACATCAGGTGGTGGTCCTCACGGACCATAAGAATCTGGTTAATCTCGAATCAGCCAAGCGACTTAATCCTAGACAGGCCAGGTGGGCCTTGTTTTTCACACATTTTAATTTTGTGGTTTCTTTTCTTCCTGGCACTAAGAATGTTAAGGCGGATGCCCTCTCGAGGAGTTTCTTTGCAGACTCTCCTGAGTTATCTGATCCTACTGTTATTTTGAAAGAGGGTGTAGTTCTTTCCGCCATCTCGCCCAATTTGAGACTGGCTTTGGAAGGGTGTCAGGAGGATAAACCTGAGCGCTGCCCTATTGGGAAATTGTTTGTCCCAGACCAGTGGAAGAAGAGTGTGATGTCTGAGATTCATTGTTCCGCGTTGGCTGGTCATCCCGGGATTTTTGGTACCAGAGACTTGGTGAGTCGGTCCATTTGGTGGCCTACTTTGTCTCGTGACGTCAGGGAATTTGTGCAGTCCTGTGGGACTTGCTCTCGCTCCAAGCCTTGCTCTCGCTCTAGTGGTTTGTTAATGCCATTACCTGTGCCCAAGAGGCCATGGACCCATATCTCTATGGATTTTATTTCCGACCTCCCTGTTTCTCAGAGAATGACCGTTATCTGGGTAATCTGTGATAGGTTTTCCAAGATGATACATCTTGTGCCATTACCTAAGTTACCTTCCTCCTCCGAATTGGTGCCTTTGTTCCTTCAGCACGTGGTTCGGTTACATGGCATTCCGGAGAACATTGTGTCTGACAGAGGAGTCCAGTTTGTTTCCAGATTTTGGAGGACATTTTGTTCTAAACTTCGTGTTCAATTATCTTTCTCCTCTGCATTTCATCCTCAGACCAATGGACAAACCAAGAGAACAAACCAGACCTTGGAGACTTATTTGAGATGTTTTGTGTCTGCTGATCAAGATGACTGGGTCTCTTTTTTGCCTTTGGCTGAGCTTGCTCTTAATAATAGGGCTAGCTCTGCCACCTTGATGTCTCCATTTTTCTGCAATTTTGGGTTTCACCCTCGATTTTCTTCGGGACAGGCGGAGGCTTCTGTCTGTCCGGGTGTTGACTCTGTTGTGGAGCGAATGCAGCAGATTTGGGATCAGGTAGTGGAGAGGTTGTCTCTCTCTCAGGAGAAGGCCCAACGGTTTGCCAATCGGCATAGGACTGATGGTCCTCGGTTTAAAGTGGGGGACTTGGTTTGGTTGTCCTCAAGAAACATCCCTATGAGGGTTGCATCTCCAAAGTTTAAGCCTAGGTTCATTGGACCTTATAAGATCATGGAGATTCTTAATCCTGTTTCCTTCCGTTTGCTTCTTCCAGGGACATTTAAGATCCATAACGTGTTCCACAAGTCCTTATTGAAGAGGTTTGTCGAGCCAGTGGTTCCTATGGCTGCGCCTCCTGACCCTGGTTTTGTTGAGGGCAATCTGGAGTATGTGGTTGAGAAAATATTGGATTCTCATGTTTCTAGACAGAAACTCCAGTATTTGGTTAAGTGGAGAGGTTATGGTCAGGAGGACAATTCTTGGGTGTTTGCTTCGGACATCCATGCTGGGAGACTGATCCGTGCCTATCACCGAGCTCATCCTGATTGGCCTGGTTGCACAAGTGAGGGTTCGGTGACCCCTCCTCAAGGGGGGGTACTGTTATGAATGTGGTAGAGATGGTTTCTGAGCAGAGGCTCCCTCTGGTGGTTACAGACAGTACTGAACCTTTCAGCGAGGAATGGCAATCTGGGATCACGGACTGGTCTAATATAAGGGAGGTTCCCTCCCATGATGGTTGCCGGTGATCAATTGTTCTTGTCTCAATTAAGGTTCCTGGTTCATTTGGAAGTTTGCTGAGTCTTGCCTGCATCTTCTGCTATCAGATAAGATATTTTCTGCTTTTATTTTTGTGCTTGCTTTTTGCATTGTTCCCTGCACTTCTGTGGAGGTCAGCCAGGTCCCCTCCGGGGGCTTGTGCTCCTCTCAGTTTATCTGGAGCCACTGCTGTTTGTTCATTTGCTTTTTCCTGTTTTTTCAGTGGCTGCGGTTTAGTTTTGTTACACCAGAGTTTTCTCAGGCTGTGACGAGGCGTCTAGGATCAACGCAGGAATGCTCCACGGCTACCTCTAGTTGTGTGGTTAGTTCAGGTTACTGCAATCCAATAGGTTCCAGCCTCTCTGGTGTATTGCCGTTTTTGCTTATTCTCCTCAGCTACCAAAACATAACATCTGTATTCTGAAAAGCACTCTGCTCGCAATGAAAGAGGTTGCATTGCAGGCGAAGCACGATGAGATGGAGCAAGGAACCATACAGGGTGATTACACACAGCCAGCCTCATGTCATCCCAACGTGGATTGGTAGACAATGAGGAAGAGGAGGAGGAGGAAGAACAGTAGCTACCTTCCTGCGCTATAGATGGTACTACAAGCAGAACTGTCGTACCGTCTGCTCAGCGTGGATGGCCTGAAGACAGGGAGGTGGAGGAGGAGGACAGCATGGTCAGTCGTGCTTTTGGTGAGGGCACGGAAGCCTTGCCAGTTAGCAGTCTGGCATGCATGGCAGACTTTATGTTGCGCTGCCTTTTCTGTGACCCTCATATTATCAAAATTTGTGCTGACACTCATTACTGGTTGGTGACACTTCTAGACCCACACTACAAGGAGAACTGTCAATCTCTTCTTCCAGAGGCAGATAGGTGTACTAAAATGTTGCAGTACCAGAGGGTCATTGTTGCAGAATTATTAATACAATTCTCATCTGAAAATGCTGGCTGCAGAGGTCACAGTTCTTTAAACTGTAAGGGTAGGCCAGGACCATAGTCATGGCCGATGACACATATGCTTCTGTGTCCTGGCCTCCCCTCACAGAAACATATCCACCATTAGTCAGCATACTTGAGCCTTTAGGTCCAGCTCTTACTGGGTCTCTCCCATGCTGTGGGAGATCCTCTCCAGGTAGATCAGCATAAACTGAGTCACAGTCCGTTTCAACTTCAACAAGAACACCTTTACTCGGTTCATTTCACAGCACATCCAAAGGCATCACATCTTTTACAACAGACTTCACAAAACAATGTTCCTTTTCTTTCCCTGCGTTACTCTCGTGAACACAAAGAGCGGGCACGGGTCGGACCGTCCCTGACGGTTCCTCAGCATTCTCTCTGTAAAGCTCTGCTACAGATATGCATCCCTCGGTCTGTTTCGCCCCAGACACAAGATCATTAATTCCCAGAGTAAGAAGCCACTGAGAGAGATTACTGCCCTTCTGTACTGTCCTCTGCATTTGCTCCACGTCTTTACTGTCCGTACTCACTGTATCTGCGGGGTCCCTTGGCCGTTTCGTCCCGGTTCTAAGGGTATCTGCCCAAGCAATGAGTTGCCACATTCTGGCCCTCCAAACTGCACTGGCCCATCGCTGTACTGTTCTGGTGCTGTAGACAACTGAGCTTCACTTTACTAACGTTGCGTGGCTGCTGCGGTGTCCTGGGCCTATAGCCCTTGTGGAGGGTTTGGGAGTCCCTCGCCCTCTGACTAAATCTAACACCTACACTAGCTTAACACACAGCAGCACCTCCTACCATTAACAGTTTCCTATGTGAAACTCATACTATAGCCAAGTACACTAGAATGCCCCCATCTAGTGGCCAAACATGGGCATTACACTTTCCCTATCTATCTATATAATCACCAGTTGGAGGCTGTAACCGAATCCCATAATGCATTGCGGCAGTACCACTTGCTGAATACAGTGCAGCCTGCACAGCCAGAAGTCAGACTCTGCCCACACATGTCACATTTTGAATAAATCCCCAACAGTGTCACCAGCAAAGCACCCCCACACTATCACACCACCTCCTCCATGCTTCACGGTGGAAACTAGGCATGTAGAGTCCATCCATTCACCGCTTCCGCCTGCAAAGCAGTAATCAAAGCAAAAGGTGGCTACTTTGAAGAACCTAGAATATAAGACATATTTTCAGTTGTTTCACACTTTTTTGTAAAGTGTAATGTATAAATCTACATGTGTTAATTCATAGTTTTGATGCCTTCAGTGTGATTCTACAATTTTCATAGTCATGAAAATACAGAAAAATCTTTGAATGAGAAGGTGTGTCCAAACTTTTGGTCTGTACTGTATATAGAAAGACAAAGGTATAACCGCAATATATCATATGCCCTACAGGACAATGAAGGAGTAGAGGCAAGAGAGACACAACTCCAATCCAGCAGATGCAGGGTAACACTGGCAAAGTTCTGGGACAGTTTTCTTAGATCCTCCCATCTCCCTGGCCCAGAGTCGCAGGATACTGTCACAAGGAGTGGAAAATTTGGGAAGATGCTGAGGAAGTACCTTGCTGACCGTACCAATGATCTCCGTAATTCCTCTGTGCCTTTTAATTATTGGGTATCCAAGCTGGACACGTGGCGTGAAATGGCTCTCTATGCCTTGGAGGTCCTGGCCTGCCTGTCACGCTGTCACTGCGTACAGGAGGTCAGGGTCCTATGCTGACCCTAAGCTGGGGCCCTGTCTAATCCCTCTACCTGGAGGTACTGTTAATGGTACAGAGGTCCAGGCCGCCAGCGTAACCCTACCTCCTGACAATCCCTGAACCTCAGTAATCTAGTCCTGAGAAGGACCCGGATCACAACAATAGGGGACAGGGTAGTAAATGCTTATACACAGTACTAGACGAACGAGACAGTACAAGGAGGAAAACCAAAAACACCTTGCATACAAAGACTCACACCACAATAACAGAGGGAACACAAACGGGTAAGGAGATAAATGATAAAGCGAGGAAGGGAAAAAACCACACCGAGTACACTTCGCTCCAAACTCTTCAATACCACGATCCGCTTTGATGGTCTGTATGAAATGCTTTCACCGACAACTACCCTATCAGACCGGCAGGTATTTGAAGGAGTCCCAATACTGCAGAATTAACTGCAGCTGGGTGAGGCTGGGCCTCCTCTAGCACAGAGAGAGAGAATTAACTCCCTCATTGCTGAAAAACACCAAGCACCAAAAACTCAGCTGCGAGAAGTCAGGCTGTGCAATCGCGACGATCTTCGTGGCGACACACCCGTGACACTGCCCTGCTGCTAGTGTTTTGTCAGAGCGGATTTTTAGTGCTGCTGGTGGAATTATAACTGATAAGCGCATACGCCTATCAACTGAAAATGCTGACAGGCTGAGTCTTATAAAAATTAACAATGGCTGGATTCGGGCAGACTTCTCTACACCACCGAATGATAACAGCGGAACATACCCGTCAATACAGTGTCTTGTTTTGGGAGGTGTATTCCCATGAACCTCTTCATGCTCACACATGGGTATACGCTTCTTGAGTTTGGCTATTTGGTGTGTGATCCTCCTTTTGCTCATCCTCATCATCCACCACCACTAGAGCACAAGGGTGAACGTTTTCTGTAATGCAACAGCCACTATATTGTTTTGCAAGCGTGTTTATGAGGTCCGTAACAAAAATATTCACACAGTAGGTTGATGTGTACCCCACCAGTGGAAAATGTTTGTCAGCCCATACGCATCCCAAGTATAGGAGACCCGCTCCTTTAAACTTGGAAGACATTTTTCGGAGGCCATCCTCCACGTCTCTTCCGACTCCAGCACTATATCACCATGGTGAACGTGTTCCGTGATGCAGCAGCCAATATATTGTTTTGTAAGAGTGTTTATGATGTCCATCACAAAAAATATTTACACAGTAGGTTGATGTGTACCCCCAGGGGAAAATGTTTGTCACTTAGTGTATGGGCATTCCAAGTATAGGAGACTCGCTCCTTTAAACTGGGAAGACATTTTTCGGAGGCCATCCTCCACGTCTCTTCCGACACCACCACTATATCACCAGGATGAACGTGTTCCGTGATGCAACAGCCACTATATTGTTTTGCAAGGGTGTCAGGATGTCCGTAACAAAAAATGTTTACACAGTAGGTTGACGTGTACCCCACCACGGGAAAATGTTTGTCAGCCCATACTCTTAGTGTATGGGCATTCTTAGTATAGGAGACTCACTCCTTTAAACTGGAAGACATTTTTTGGAGGCCATGCTTCACGTCTCTTCAGACACAACCAACAGAACACGAGGGTGAACGTGTTCCGTGATGCACCAGCCACTATATTCTTTTGCAAGGGTGTTTATGATGTCCGTTACAAAAAATATTTACACAGTAGGTTGATGTGTACCCCCAGGGGAAAATGTTTGTCACTTAGTGTAATGGTATTCCAAGTATAGGAGACTTGCTCCTTTAAACTGGGAAGACATTTTTTGGAGGCCATCCTCTATGTCTCTTCCAACACCACCACTAGATCACCAGGGTGAACGTGTTCCGTGATGCAACAGCCACTATATTGTTTTGCAAGGGTGTTTAGGATATCGTTAAAAAAAATATTTACATAGTAGGTTGATGTGTACCCCACCAGTGGAAAATGTTTGTCAGCCCATACACTTAGTGTATGGGCATTTCAAGTATAGGAGACCTGCTCTTTTAAACTGGAAAGACATTTTTCGGAGGCCATCCTGCATGTCTCTTCAGACAACAACACTAGAACACAAGGGTGACCGTGTTCTGTGATGCAACAGCCACTATATTGTTTTGCAAGAGTGTTTAGAATGTCTGTAACAAAAAACATTTACGCGGTGGGTTGATGTGTACCCCAACAGGGTAAAATGTTTGTCATCCCATGCACTTAATGTATGGTCATTCCAAGTTTAGGAGACCCGCTCCTTTAACCCCTTAACCCCCAACGGTGGTTTGCATGTTAATGACCGAGCCAATTTTTACAATTCTGACCACTGTCCCTTTATGAGGTTATAACTCTGGAACACTTCAATGGATCTTGGCAATTCTGAGAATATTTTCTCATGACGTGTTGTACTTCATGATAGTGGTAAAATTTCTTCGATATAACTTGCGTTTATTTATGAAAAAAAACAGAAATATGGCGAAAAATTTGAAAACTTTGCAATTTTCAAACTTTGAATTTTTATGCCCTTAAAACAGAGAAATATGTCACATAAAATAGTTACCGAATAACATTTTCCACATGTCTACTTTACATCAGCACAATTTTGGAAACAAAATTTTTTTGTTGTTAGGAAGTTATAAGGGTTAAAAGTTGACCAGCGATTTCTCATTTTTACAACAAAATTTACAAAAGCATTCTTTTTAGGGACCACCTCACATTTGAAGTCACTTTGAGGGGTCTATATGGCAGAAAATACTCAAAAGTGACATCAATATAAACACTACACCCCTCAAGGTACTCAAAACTATATTCAAGATCTTTATTAACCCTTCAGGTGCTTCACAGGAATTTTTGAAATGTGGAAGAAAAAAATGAACATTTAACTTTTTAGTCACAAAAATGATACCCATAAGTGGGGGGTAACCACTGTTTGGGGGCATGGCAGAGCTCAGAAGGGAAGGAGTGCCGTTTTGGAATACAAACTTTGATGGAGTGGTCTGACATCATGTTGCGTTTGCAGAGCCCCTGATGTGCCTAAAAAGTGCAAACCCCCCACAAGTGACGTCTTTTTGGAAGCTAGACCCCCAAGAAGCTTATCTAGATATGTGATGAGCACTTTGAATCCCCCAAGTGCTTCTCAGAAGTTAATAACGCAGAGCTGCAAAAATAAAAAATCTTTTTTATACGCTGAAATGTTATTTTCACCCCCAAATTTTAACTTTCACAAAGCTACCAGGAGAAATTGGACCCCAAAAGTTGTTAAATTTGTCCTGAGTACGCTGATGCCCCATATGTGGGGGTAAACCACTGGGTGCATGGAAGAGCTCAGAAGGGAGGGAGCAAAGTTTACCTTCTTGAACACAAAATTGGTTGGAATCAATGGTGGCGTCATGTCGTGTTTGGAGACCTCCTGATGTACGTAAACAGTGGAAACCCCCCAATTCTAACTCCAACCCTAACCCCAACATACCCCTAGCCCTAATCCCAACCCTAACCATAACATTTATCACAACCTTAACCCCAACACAACTCTAACCCCAACACACCCCTAAACCTAATCCCAACCCTAACAATAACACTAACACACACCT
This sequence comes from Oophaga sylvatica, assembly GCA_033576555.1. Classification (NCBI taxonomy): domain Eukaryota; kingdom Metazoa; phylum Chordata; class Amphibia; order Anura; family Dendrobatidae; genus Oophaga; species Oophaga sylvatica. Next base: position 49,135 of record JARQOD010001445.1, on the reverse strand, counting down.
AACCCTATATCCCAACCCTACCCATAACCCTAAACACAAGCCTAACCCCAACACGCCCCTAACCCTAATCCCAACCCTAACACTAATCCCGACCCTAACACTAATCCCAACTCTAACCCAACTCTAGACCCAACCCTAACCCTAACTTTATCCCCAACCCTAACCCTAACTTTAGCCCAACATAACCTAACTTTAGCCCCAACCCTAAACCTAACTTTAGCCCCAACCCTAGCTTTAGCCCCAACCCTAACCTTAATGGGAAAATGGAAATAAATAAATTTTTATTTTATTATTTTTTCCTTACTAAGGGGGTGATAAAGGGGGGTTTGATTTACTATTTATAGCTGGTTTTTATAACAGGTTTTTATGTTTGGCAGCTGTCATACACTAAAAGAAGCTTTTTATTTCAAAAAATAGTTTTTGCATCACCATATTTTGAGAGCTATAATATTTCCATATTTTGGCCCACAGAGTCATGTGAGGTCTTGTTTTTTGCAGGACCAGTTGTCGCTTTTATTGGTACCATTTTTGGGCACATGATATCTTTTGATCGCTTTTTATTCCGATTTTTGGAAGGCAGAATAAACAAAAACCAGCAATTCATGAATTTCTTTTGGGGGGGCGTTTACACCATTCCGCGTGTGGTAAAATTGATACAGCAGTTTTATTCTTCGGGTCTGTACGATTACAGCAATATCTCATTTATATCATTTTTTGTTTTAGCACTTTTATAAAATAAAATCCCGCTCTGCCGAGCACTTAACCGCATACAAGCAGTCCTCACAGCTTCAAGTCCACGCTCACTGCCGCAAAACAAACTTAATTCTCATCTCTCATATCCTCCCTCTCTCACAACCCTAAACAGCTCTTCAACACTTTCAATTCTCTACTCCGTCCCCCAGCACCTCCTCCTTCTCCTCTAATTTCTGCTGAAGACTTTGCCTCTTTCTTTAATCAGAAGATTGATACGATCAGAGAAAGATTTGGCCCACAGCCCCCATTGCCCCTCTTAGCTGCTCAGCCCTGTTCCTCCAAAACCATCTTCTCCACCATGACAGAAGATCAGCTCTCCACCCTCCTATCAAGATCACAACTCACTTCTTGCATGCTTGACCCGCTCCCATCCCACCTCATCCCTAGCCTCGCCACAGTCTTCACCCCTACTCTAACACACCTCTTCAACCTCTCACTTACAAACGGTGTCTTCCCCTCATCCTTCAAACATGCCTCGATCACACCCATTCTCAAAAAGACCTCCCTTGACCAATCCTCTGTGTCTAGCTATCGCCAGATATCTCTTCTCCCTTATGCCTCAAAACTACTGGAACAGTATGTCCATCTTGAACTGTCCTCCCACCTCTCCTCCTGCTCCCTCTTTGACCACTTACAATCAGGCTTCCGACTGCATCACTCAGCTGAAACTGCCCTAACGAAAGTCACCAATGACCTACTAACTGCCAAGAGCAAGCGACACTACTCTGTCCTCCTTCTCCTGGACGTGTCTTCTGCCTTCGACACTGCAGACCATTCCCTCCTGCTACAGATTCTCTCATCTCTTGGCATCACAGGCTCGGCCCTATCCTGGATCTCATCATATCTAACAAACCGAACATTCAGTGTCTCCCTCTCCTACAGTACCTCCTCACCTCGCCCACTCTCTGAGGGTGTTCCTCAAGGCTCAGTTCTAGGACCCCTACTCTTCTCCATCTACACCCTCGGCCTGGGACAGCTCATAGAATCCCATGGTCTGCAGTATCATCTCTACGCCTATGACATGCAGATCTACCTATCTGGACCTGACCTCACCTCCTTACTGACCAAAATCCCACAATGTCTTTCTGCTATTTCCGCTTTTTTCTCTGCTCACTTTCTAAAACTTAACATGGACAAAACAGAATTCATCTTCTTTCCCCATCTCACTCTACCCCCCACCAGACCTATCCATCAATGTCAATGGCTGCTCACTTTCCCCAGTCCCGCATGCTCGTTGCCTCGGGGTGATCAATGACTCTGCCCTCTCTTTCAAGCCACATGTCCAAACCCTTACCTCCTCCTGCCGTCTCAAACTCAAAAATATTCCCGGATCCGTGCATTCCTTGACCATTAAACTACAAAAACACTAGTGTATGCCCTCATCATCTCCCGCCTCGACTACTGCAACCTCCTACTCTCTGGCCTCCCCTCTAGCACTCTGGCACCACTCCAATCCATCCTGCAATCTGCTGCTCGACTAATCCACCTATCTCCCCGTTATTCCCCAGCCTCTCCTCTCTGCCAAGCCCTTCATTGGCTTCCTATCGTACAGAGGCTCCCATTCAAAACCCTAACTATGACATACAAAGCCATCCACAATCTGTCACCTCCATACATCTGTGACATGGTCTCCCGGTACATACCCACACGCAACCTTCGATCCTCTCAAGATCTCCTCCTTTACTCCCCTCTTATCTCTTCTTCCCACAACCGCATACAAGACTTCTCCTGTGCCTCCCCCATACTCTGGAACTCTCTACCCCAACACATCAGAGTCGCGCCTACCATGGAAACCTTCAAAAAGAACCTGAAGACCCACCTCTTCCAACAAGCCTACAACCTGCAGTGATCCTCAGTCTACTGAACCACCGCACGACCAGCTCTACCCTCTCCCAGTGTATCCTCACCCATCCCTGTAGACTGTGAGCCCTTGCAGGCAGGGTCCTCTCTCCTTCTGTACTTGTGTGTGCCTTGTATTGCTCACGTTTATTGTACTTGTCTATATTTGCCCCTTTCCACATGTAAAGCGCCATGGAATAAATGGCGCTATAAAAATGTATAATAATATAATAATAATAATATTTTATAGAAAAAACAATTATTTTTGCATCGCTTCATTCTGACAGCTATAATTTTTTATTTTTTTGCTGATGGCCCTGTATGGCAGCTTATTTTTTGTGGGACAAGATGATGTTTTCAGCGGTACTACGTTTATTTATATCCATTTTTTTGACCACGTGTTATTCCACTTTTTGCTCGGCGGTTATGATGATAAAGCATTGTTTTTTTCCTTGTATTTTTTTTTATGGTGTTCACTAAAGGGTTAACTAATGGGACAGTTTTATACTGCGGGTCGTTACAGACGCGGAGCTACCAAATATGTGTACTTTTATTGTTTAGATTTTTTTTATTAAAATATTTATTTAATGCTGGAATAAATATAGATTTTTTATTATTATTTTTTAAAATATTTTTACGATTATTTAACCCCTCTCTGACGTACTATCCCGTCCATAAAACCGTGACAATCTGACCATGGACGGGATAGTACGTCATAGGCGATTAGCTGCGCTCCCGAAGGGAGCGTAGCTAATCGCCGCCGGGTGTCAGCTGATTATCACAGCTGACACCGTGACTGTGTGTCAGGAGCGGTCACGGACCGCTCCGGCACATTAACCCCTTGCACACCGCGATCAAACATGATCGCGGTGTACTGGGGGCACAGGGGAGGATCGCGCAGGGTGGAGGCTCCCTGCGCGCCCCCCTGAGACCCTCAGACCAGCGCTGTTCTGAGGGCTTCCTCCCTCCCAGGACCCGGATCCAAGATGGCGCCGAGGTCCTGGAGGGAGGCGGCTTCCTCAGTGCCTGCTGAGAGCAGGCACTGAGAAGCCTGCTGCACTGCCTGAGCGATCGCTGGTGTGACAGAGTGCTGTGCACACTGTCACACCAGCGATCTGATAAAATACAGTGATGTCCCACCCTGGGACAAAGTAAAAAAGTTAAAAAAATAAAAATAAACATGTTTTAAAAAAAATCCAAAATAAATAAAAAAAAAAAAAAAAAATATTTCCCCAATAAATTAATTTCTTCCTGTAAATAAAAAAAACAAAACAATAAAGTACACATACTTGGTATCGCCGCGTCCGTAACGACCCCCCCTATAAAACTGTCCTACTAGTTAACCCCTTTAGTGAACCCCTTAAAAAAAAAAAAAAAAAAAAAAAGCAAAAAATCAATGCTTTATCATCATACCGCCGAACAAAAATGGAATAACACGCGATCAAAAAGACCGATATAAATAAACATGGTACCGCTGAAAACGTCATCTTGTCCCGCAAAAAAACAAGCTGCCATAGAGCATCATCAGCGAAAAAATAAAAATGTTATAGCTCGCAGAATAAAGCGATGCAAAAATAATTATTTTTGATATAAAATTGTTTTTATTCTATAAAAGCGCCAAAACATAAAAAAATGATATAAATGAGGTATCGCCATAATCGTACTGACCCGAAGAATAAAACTTCTTTATCAATTTTACCACACGCGGAATGGTGTAAACGCCTCCCCAAAAGAAATTCATGAATTGCTGATTTTTGTTCATTCTAACCTCCCAAAAATCGAAATAAAAAGCGATCAAAAAATGTCACGTGCTCAAAAATGGTACCAATAAAAATGTCAACTCGTACCGCAAAAAATAAGACCTCACATGATTCTGTGGGCCAAAATATGCAAAAATTATAGCTCTCAAAATGTGGCGATGCAAAAAACTATTTTTGCAATAAAAAGCGTCTTTTAGCGTGACAGCTGCCAATCATGAAAACCCGCTATAAATAGTAAATCAAACCCCATTTATCACCCCCTTAGTTAGGGAAAAGTAATAAAATAAAAAAATGTATTTATTTCCATTTTCCCATTAGGGTTAGGGTTAGGGTTGCGGCTAAAGTTAGGGTTAGGGTTGGCGCTAAAGTTAGGATTAGGGTTAGGGTTGGGATTAGGGGTGTGTTAGGGTTAGGTTTGTGGTTAGGGTTGGGACTAGGGTTAGGGGTGTGTTGGGGTTAGGGTTGGAGTTAGAATTGGGGGGTTTCCGCTGTTTAGGCACATCAGGGGCTCTCGAAATGTGACATGGCGTCTGATCTCAATTCCAGCCAATTCTGCATTGAAAAAGTCAAACGGTGCTCCTTCACTTCTGAACTCTGCCATGCGTCCAAACAGTAGTTTATCCCCACATATGGGGTATCAGCGTACTCTGGACCCCAAGAGTTATTGTGCAATTTGTCCTATTTCTTCTGTTACCCTTGGGAAAATAAAAAACGGGGCGAAAATATCATTTTTGTACAAAAACAATTATTTTTTTTTTTACGGCTGTACATTATAAACTTCTCTGAAGCACTTGGGGCTTCATAGCGCTCACCACACATCTAGATAAGTTCCTTGTGGGGTCTATTTTCCAAAACGGGGTCACTTGTTGGGGATTTCCACTATTTAGGCGCATCAGGGGCTCTCCAAATGCGACATGACGCCCCCAGACCATTCCATCAAAGTCTGCAATCCAAAACGTCACTACTTCCCTTCCGAGCCCTGACGTGCGCCCATACAGTAGTTTTCTCCCACATATTGGGTATCAGCGTACTCAGGACAAATTGGACAACAACTTTTGGGGTCCAATTTCTCCTGTTACCCTTGTGAAAATAAAATATTGGGGGCGAAAAAATCATTTTTGTAAAAAAAAAAAAAGATTTTTTATTTTTACGGCTGTAGGTTATAAACTTCTGTGAAGCACTTCGGGGTTCAAAGTGCTCACCACACATCTAGATAAGTTCCTTGTGGGGTCTATTTGCCAAAATGGGGTCACTTGTGGGGGGTTTCCACTGTTTAGGCGCATCAGGGGCTCTCCAAATGGACATGATGCCCCCAGACCATTCCATCAAAGTCTGCAATCCAAAACGTCACTACTTCCCTTCCGAGCCCCGACGTGTGCCCATACAGTAGTTTTCGCCCACATATTGGGTATCAGCGTACTCAGGACAAATTGGACAACAACTTTTGGGTTCCAATTTCTTCTGTTACCCTTGTGAAAATAAAATATTGGGGGCGAAAAAATCATTTTGTAAAAAAAAAAAAGATTTTTTATTTTACGGCTGTACATTATAAACTTTAGTGAAACACCTGGGGGTTCAAAGTTCTCACCACACATCTAGATAAGTTCCTTGAGGGGTCTAGTTTCCAAAATGGTGTCATTTATGGGGGTTTCCACTGTTTAGGCAGATCAGGAGCTCTCCAAACACGACATGGCGTCCAGCCAATTCTGCGTTGAAAAAGTCAGACGGCGCTCCTTCCCTTCCAAACTCTGCCATGCACCCAAACAGTGGTTTACCCCCACATATGGGGTATCAGCGCACTCAGGACAAATTGCACAATAACTTTTGGAGTCTTGTTACCCTTGGAAAAATAAAAATTGGGGTGAAAAGATCATTTTTGTGGAAAAAATATGATTTTTAAATTTCACGGCTCTACGTTATAAACTTGTGTGAAGCACTTGGGGGTTCAAATTGCTCACCAAAGATCTAGATAAGTCCCTTAGGGGGTCTAGTTTCCCAAATGGGTCATTTGTGGGGGGTTTCCACTGTTTAGGCACATCAGGGGCTCTCCAAATGCAACATGGCATCCAATCTCAATTCCAGCCAATTTTGGTTGGAAAAAGTCAAATGGTGCTCCTTCCATTCCAAGCTCTGCCGTGCGCCCAAACAGTGGTTCCCCCCCACATATGGGGTATCAGCGTACTCAGGACAAATTGTACAACCACTTATGTGGTCCAATTTTTCCTGTTACCCTTGGGAAAATAAAAAATTAGTGACTAAAAGATAATTTTTGTGGGAAAAAAATAGGATTTTTTATTTTCATGCCCGGGCATTATAAACTTGTGTGAAGCACTTGGGGATTCAAAGTGCTCACCAAAGATCTAGATAAGTTCCTTAGGGGGTCTAGTTTCCAAAATGGGGTCACTTGTGGGGGTTTCCACTGTTTAGGCTCATCTGGGGCACTGCAAACGGAACATGACCCCCATCAACGTCTGCATTCCAAAACTTTACTACTTCCTTTCCAAGCCCTGCCGTGCGCCCAAACAGTTTCCCCCCCCCACATATGGGGTATCAGCGTACTCAGGACAAATTGGACAACAACTTTTGGGGTCCAATTTCCTTGGGAAAATTCAAAAATTTGGGACTAAAAAATCATTTTTGTGGAAAATGTTTGTTTTTTTTCACACCCAGGCATTATAAACTTTTGTGAAACACTTGGGGGTTCAAAGTGCTCACAACAGATCTAGATAAGTTCCTTAGGGGGTCTAGTTTCCAAAACGGTGTCACTTGTGGGGGTTTCCACTGTTTAGGCGCATCAGAGGTTCTCCAAACACGACATGGCGTCCAATCTAAATTCCAGCCAATTTTAGTTTGAAAAAGTCAAACGGCGCTCCTTCCCTTACGAGCTCTGCCGTGTGCCCAAACAGTGGTTTTCCCCCACATATTGGGTATTGGCGTACTCAGGAGAAATTGCATAACAACTTTATCTGTCCATTTCTCCTTTTACCCTTGTGAAAAAAAAAAAAAAGTTTGTAAAAGATCATTTTTGTGGCTAAAAAAGTTAAATATTCATTTTTTTCCGTCCACGTTGCTTTAGTTCCTGTGAAGCACCTGAAGGGTTAATAAACTTCTTGAATGTGGTTTTGAGTACCTTGAGGGGTGCAGTTTTTAGAATGGTGTCACTTTTGGGTATTTTCTGCCATATAGACCCCTCAAAGTGACTTCAAATGTGAGGTGGTCCCTAAAAAAAATGGCTTTGTAAATTTTGTTGTAAAAATGAGAAATCGCTGGTCAACTTTTAACCCTTATAACTTCCTAACAAAAAAAAATTTTGGTTCCAAAATTGTGCTGATGTAAAGTAGACATGTGGGAAATGTTATTTCTTAACTATTTTGTGTGATATATTTCTCTGTTTTAAGGGAATAAAAATTCAAAGTTCGAAAATTGCAAAATTTTAAAAATTTTCGCCATATTTGCGTTTTTTCAAAATAAATGCAAGTTATATCGAAGAAATTTTACTTCTAACGTGAAGTACAATATGTCACGAGAAAACAATCTCAGAATCGCGAATATCCGTTGAAGCGTTCCAGAGTTATAACCTCATAAAGAGACAGTGGTCAGAATTGTAAAAATTGGCCCGGTCATTAACGTGCAAACCACCCTTGGGGTGAAGGGGTTAAAAGAAAAGATTTTATTTAATTCTTAGTTTTACACTTTGTCCCACTATGGGACACTCATTTTGTGCAGGCTGATAGCTTCTATAAAATGCAGCTCTGCATTCTATAGAAGCTGTCAGCACTGTAGCTCCTATAGCACTGACCTGAAAGACTTCCTGGTCATCACTGTGTATGACAGGAAGTCCCTCATGCCTGGAGACCCGGATGTCGTCCTGACAACATTGGGTCTCCATGGCAGCGATCGGGACCCTGCGACAAGCCGCGTGGTCTCCGATCCAAAAGCAGAGGGGCTATCAGCCCCTCTGAGCCGCCGGAACACTGCGATCATGTTTGATCGCAGTGTGCCTAAGGATAAAGTGCCAGGATCATTCTGTGACCACTCCTGTCAGTGTCAGGTGTCAGTTGTGAGAATCAGCTGACACACGGCCGCAATTGGCCACGCTCCCCCTGATAGCATGGCTGATCTACTATGACGTACTATCCCATCCTTGACAATTAAGTCCCAGGGCACATGGACCAGATAGTACGTCAGATCACAGAATGGGGTTAAACTGGGAAGACATTTTTCAGAAGCCATCCTCCACGTCTTTTCCTACACCTTCACTAGATCACCAGGGTGACCATGTTCTGTGATTCATCAGCCATGTTAATGTTTTCAACGGTGTTTATGATGCCCCTAACCAAAATGTTGACACAGTATACAGAGGGAAATGTTTGTCAGCCCATATACTTAGTGTATGGAGATTACAAGTATAGGAGACCTGCTCCTTTGTAATGGAAACAGATTTTTAGGAGGACTTCCTCCACATGTCTTCAAAGTGGCATTTGGGTGCGTCCAAATTTGGGGCAGGCCTTGCATTCACTGCATAGGCAAACGGTATGGGATACCCACTTCTTAATAATGTGAACTTTGTTGGTTGCTCATCTTCAACAATGCAATTCTCCACTGCCAGTTCTTCAGCCTCAACACTGCAATGCTACAATGCAGGGTCTTCAGCCTCACCACTGCAATCCACCAATGCGGGTTTTTCAGCCTCAACATTGCAATTCTCAACTGCTGGTCCTTCAGCCTCAACACTGACATTCAACAATGCAGGCTCTTCAGCTCAAACAATGAAATGCTCCAATGCCAGGTGTTCTTTAGCCTCAACACTGCAATTCTCCACTGCTGTTTCTTCAGCCTCAACTCTGAAATTCTCCACTGCAGGTTTTCCAGACTCAACACTGACATTCTCCGATGCAGGTTCTTCAGGCTCCACAATTCACTGCGTAAACAAACAAATTTGGAGTACCACATTAATAGGAACAATGCTTTCATGTGGCCATCCAGGACATATGTTCCAAGTGTTATTGGGGTGCGTGTTACTTTGGTGCAGGGCAGGCCTTGCATTCAATGCATAAGCAAAGGGTATAGCAGTACCAAATGAAAAAAATGGGAAGTTTGGTTTTATGTGGCCATCCAGGATGTCCGTTCCAAGTATTATTGGGGTGTGTGTTACTTTTGTGCAGGGTAGGCCTTGCATTCAATGCTGTGGTACACCAAAGGGGGTCTTGATGGATGGGAGATATATTTCTCCTAGCAGACTGAAGTTTGGTCAGGATTTTCCCTGATCACAAGGACCTATGATGAGGTCAAAGTCACGTGATCATGTCAGCTGATGTGTACCTCACCTGAGGGTGTGGACTAGGCCTATTTAACAAGGAGCTGTTGTAGTATGTGAGTGTGGAAGGAAGGAGTTTGGCTGGAGTCAGCCTGTAAGAAGTGATTTCTGTTACAGTGTGTCAGTGTGCACCAGGAAGCAAGTACCAGACCACCCGGAATGGCACCTGGCGGTCCCTGCTGGCCTGCAACCGCTTAGTTAAGCCCGTCCCAACAAGGGTGAGTCTGGGACCAGTGGTTCTCCAAACTGGAGTATGTTATGTTCTATTTTTGATTTTTGTTAGCTTGACTTTTGAACCCGTTATTAAAACCACTGAACTTTGAATTGAAAGCCTTTCTGTTTGCCTCATTAATGCCGCACGGCCCCTGCCTAACAGAGCGGATCCCTGCAATTGGTGGCTTGAATGCGGGCAACGCAGTGAGGTCAGGCTGTTTTTCTCTGCATGACAGTAAATGTCCTGGGTGAAGAAAGTGACGCAAAACCCGGTGGAGAACTGTCCGAAGATTGAGACCACAGTAAAAATGCTTGTGGAGGCCATGCGACAGCAGCAGCTGGCTATACAGCAGCAGCAGCAGGCTACGCAGCAGCAACAGCAGGCTATGCAGCAGCAGCAGGCTATACAGCAGCAGGATATGGAGCAGCAGCAGATATTTAATCGACAGCAACAGGAAACCAACAGTCTACTGATGCAGCACATCACAGCGCCGCAGACAGCAGGAGCTGCCCCGGGACGTCAGGATGTCCAGAAAGCGGTACGCACAGCAATTCCTAAAATGGAAAAATCAGATGACGTTGAAGTGTACCTGGAGATGTTTGAAGGCGTGGCTGAGAGGGAGAGACTACCCCGGGACCAGTGGGCAGAAATCGTGGCTCTGTTTTTGGCTCCAGGACCCGCGAAAGCCTATAGGGACCTACCCCCCGAGCAACAGAGAGACTATGAGATCGTCAAGGGTGAGATACTTGCACGTCTTGGGGTAAATGTTTTGGGCCGGGCCCAGCGGGTACACCAGTGGAAGTTTTCCCCTTCCGAGCCAGCTCGGTCCCAGTACTATGATTTGATACACCTGGTAGAAAAATGGTTGCAGCCGGAGCTGTTGTCACCCAGCGCTATGCTGGATAGGATAGGAACTGATAAATTCTGTAGAACTTTGCCCCACACCCTGCAAACCTGGGTTGGACAGGCAGCCCCTACTGATGGTCTCCAGATGGTAGACCTCATTGAAAGATATGGGGCTACCAAGGAGATACAGGGAGAGACTACCCGGAAGGTACCGAGTAAATTCCCCAAACCTTCACCCGCAGCTCGGCGAGCAGAGACCCGGAAGGCCGCCCAGGACGGGTCGGGGGACGAAAGGAGCCCCATAATCTGTTGGCAGGGCCAAGAACCAGGACATGTGAGAGCTGATTGCCCCCACCTGACTGAGCCCATGGACACCAACTTTGGGTACTATCAGTCTCACTATGCCGAACACATGTGTGCAGTGGGCAAACCAGAGGGACCCAGTATGAACCATTTGTGTAAAGTGGAGGTGTAGGGTAACCCTGCGGTAGCTCTACTGGACTCAGGGAGTCTCGTGACCCTAATACGAGCCAGCCATGTCCAAATCAGCGAGTATACTGGTCGGAAAATGGGTGTGTTGTGTATACATGGGGACCTAAAACATTATCCAACCGCCCTGGTGATGAAAAACACGACAGCGGGGAGGAGGTGCCACGAGGTGGGGGTGGTGGTTAATTTGCATTATGAGGTAATAATGGGGAGAGATTTTCCGTTGTTTTCTGAGCCTTGGCCTGTAATTACCCCTCCCACAGAACAGTCGTCGGCACCAGTGGCAACCAGGTTGCATTCTCCAGAAATCGGGCATGAACCTGGTGGCCCAGAGGAAGATGTGCTGGCGGTAGGAGTACCTATGCCTTCGGTGGAGGAGGAAAACCCCTCTCCTATAGAAGTGTTAGCTGGGGAGGTGGAAGACTTGCCACCGGGACCAGAATTGTCACTTAAATGTGGCAGGTGACAATTTTGGTACGGCGCAACTCCGGGACCCTACGTTGGCTCGAACCCGGGAAAATGTACTGGTTGTCAATGGGGAACCCCAACACCCCGGGGCAGCTACAGTATTTCCCCGATTCGAGCTGAACCAAGATTTGCTGTATCAGGTTGAGAAAATACATGGGGAAATTGTCGAGCAATTGCTGGTACCACAGTCCTATCGGAGGTTGGTAATGGACTTAGCGCATGCGCATGTACTAGGGGGTAATTTGGGCCAAAAGAAAACCCTAGACAGAATTCTACAATAGTTTTACTGGCTAGGGGTCTATGAAGAAGTTAAACGGTATTGTAACTCTTGTCCCGTGTGCCAGGTAACCAGTCCGCAGCCTCATTTTCGGAGTCCCTTGGTGCCATTACCAATTATAGAGGTCCCGTTTGAGAGAATAGCCATGGATCTACATAGTAACATAGTAACATAGTTATTAAGGTTGAAGGAAGACTTTAAGTCCATCTGTCAGGATCCCGTCTGGGTTGGAGCCGATGTTACTGCAAACACTAGGGGAAGCAGAGGCAGGTAGCGTAGTCAGGTGGCAGCCGGAGGTCGGTACACAGGAGAGCAGTGTTTGTAGCAATGGATCAGGCGGAGAGCGTAGTGTAACATTTCCAGGGGTTATAGCTCTAGGATCGCTGTCTGGGTAGACAGAATGGCATGAAAACAGTTCATTCAGACAGCAGTTCTGGTAAAAACTGGCCGCAACCAGTTTTATTAAAGTCCACAGCAAACAGATAAAACAAAGCATAAACAGAAAACCTAGGCTTGTCTAGCCACTAATTACACATAGATAGATTGCCCTGTCTATCCGGGTCCAGACTCTATCAGTCTGTACCCCAAAACAACACATATGATATATGTTACCAGTATGGAGTTTCCCAGATACTCCTCCTTGTGTCTGAAGGCCCCTTCAGCGTCCAGACTTGAGAGAGATCCACTCCTATTCAGCTGCTATTCGCACAGATTCTCACTGAGACTACTCCTGTGTCCGGGGTACCTCCTGCACCCAGACTGAGATAGCTCACACTCCTGGAGACGCTTCTTTGTGCCAGGACACCTCCCTGTGTCCAGACTAAAGACAGCTCCCAATCCTGGAGACTGCTTCCTTGTGCCAGGAGACCTCCCTGTGTCCAGGCTAAAGACAGCTCCCAATCCTGGAGACTGCTTCCTTGTGCCAGGACACCTCCCTGTGTCCAGGCTAAAGACAGCTCCCAATCCTGGAGACTGCTTCCTTGTGCCAGGACACCTCCCTGTGTCCAGGCTAAAGACAGCTCCCAGATTGTGTTTGCAGACACCTACTTCTGGTCTCCTAATTAAGACCTGAGTGATTTCAGGCCTGAGCTGCAAGTGTGTAATGAATGTAAGGTGTAGTGACCTTTCTCTACCACTAGGTTTACAAAGCCACACATTTCCCTTATACCTAGGTGAAATGTACACCCCATTCAACACACATTCCTTCACTGTCTCACATATCCCCTCCCTCTTCTCCAGACCGGAGGGCTGGTCATCCAGACCGGAGGGCTGGTCAACAATCCAACAGAGACAGTGAACTCTGGACCAGTCATGGCCCTCATCAGCTTCATATTCACCACTGTCATTTGTATCGTCACCTGAGTCATAGCCAACATCAGCTTTCTCTTCATCTGAAGCATCCGCACTACCCTGTACCCTCCCAGGCCTATACTCTCTGCGGGCCTCGGGTATCCTGCACGGTTTCATCTTGACCTTAGGGCCGGGCTCAGTTTCGATATAGTGCCTGGCCAGAGAAGTACGACCCGGCACATCAGAACACTTCTGCTGACTCTTCCTCAGAAACTCACGTACCTCCTGTCCCTGGTGCACTGACCATGTGTCACCAACTATCACAGAAGGTATAGGGGGCTTTTCACTTTTCTCCAGTTCCCCACTTTCAGGCTCTTCTGGCAAGACACGCCCAGAAGCCCCACCGTCCATCCCATACTCCACTTCTTCAGTCACATCTGGCTCACTGTCAGGGCTATACCCTTCATTTTCATTCATATCCTGCTCACTGTCAGGGTTATATAATTCATTTTCATTCATATCCTGCTCACTGTTATGTTACGGTAGCTGAGGAGTGCAGGTAAAAAAGGAAATACACCAGAGCAGTTGGAATCTATGAGATTGCAGTACCCTGACTAACCACCACAACTAGAGGCAGCCGTGGAGCGTTCCTACGATGGTCCTAGACGCCTCGTCACAGCCTGAGAAACTAACTACACCTAAAGATAGAAATAGGAAAGCTATCTGCCCCGGAGCAGAACCCCAAAGATAATAGAAAGCCCCCAAACATGTAATGGCGGTTAGACAAGAGGAAATACTGACACAGAAAGAAAATAGTATGAGCAAACGCTGGGGCCCAAACTATCTAAATAGAAAAGGACAGGAAGGGTACTTACTGCAATCCCAGAAAACCCTGAAAAACACCAACATACTAATTTCAAAATCACCTGAGATCACACGACCTCTACCACCTAAATTAGTTCTCTGGTGTAACAAAAACAGCAGCCACTGAAAAAACTGCAAAAAGCAAAAGTACAAAACACAGTGGCTGGACTAAACTGAGAGGGCAAAAGCCCCCGGAGGGGACCCAGAAGGCCCCCACAGAAGTGCAGGACAAAATGCAAAAATATAGCAAAAACACAAAATAAGAAATTGTCTTATCTGACAGCAGGAGATGCAGACACGACACAGCAGGCTACAAGGGAAACTGGAAAGAAGGATTCAGACCAGAACAATTGATCACCGGCAACCCTGATGGGAAAATGATTCCCTTAAATAAGACCAATCAGTAACACCTGATTCCCAATCCTCACTAGTACCGCTTGTAACCACCAGAGGGAGCCTCTGCTCAGAACTCATCTCAAACCCATTCACAACAGTACCCCCCCCTTGAGGAGGGGTCACCGAACCCTCATTTGAGCAACCAGGTCGGTCAGGATGAGTTCTATGATACGCACGGATAAGTCTCCTAGCATGGATGTCCGAAGCAAACACCCAAGAATTATCTTCCTGACCATAACCTCTCCATTTAACCAAATACTGGAGTCTTCGTCTAGAAAAACGAGAATCCAATATTTTCTCAACCACATACTCCAGATTGCCCTCAACCAAAACAGGGTCAGGAGGCACAGCAGCAGGAACCACTGGCTCAACAAACCTCTTCAACAAGGACTTGTGGAACACGTTATGGATCTTAAATGTCCCTGGAAGAAGCAAACGAAAAGAAACAGGATTAATAATCTCCATGATCTTATAAGGTCCAATTAACCTAGGCTTAAATTTAGGAGATGCTACTCTCATAGGAATATTCTTTGAGGACAACCAGACCAAGTCCCCCACTTTAAACCGAGGACCATCAGTCCTATGCCGGTTAGCAAACCGCTGGGCCTTCTCCTGAGAGAGGGACAACCTCTCCACTACCTGGTCCCAAATCTGCTGCATACGCTCAACAACAGAGTCAACACCTGGACAGACAGAAGCCTCCGTCTGTCCTGAAGAAAATCGAGGGTGAAACCCAGAATTACAGAAAAAACGGAGACATCAAAGTGGCAGAGCTAGCCCTATTATTAAGAGCAAACTCAGCCAAAGGCAAAAAAGAGACCCAGTCATCCTGATCAGCAGACACAAAGCATCTTAGATAAGTCTCCAATGTCTGGTTTGTTCTCTCAGTTTGACCATTGGTCTGAGGATGAAATGCCGAGGAGAAAGACAATTGAACACCCAGTTTAGAACAAAAAGTCCTCCAAAATCTGGAAACAAACTGGACTCCTCTGTCAGACACAATGTTCTCAGGAATGCCGTGTAAACGAACCACGTGCTGAAGGAACAACGGCACCAATTCAGAGGAGGAAGGCAACTTAGGTAATGGCACAAGATGTATCATTTTGGAAAACCTATCACAAATTACCCAGATGGTGGTCATTCTCTGAGAAACAGGAAGATCGGAAATGAAATCCATAGAGATATGGGTCCATGGTCTCTTGGGCACAGGCAATGGCATCAACAAACCACTAGAGCGAGAGCAAGGCTTGGAGCGAGAGCAAGTCCCGCAGGACTGCACAAATTCCCTGACATCGCGAGACAAGGTAGGCCACCAAAAGGACCGACTAACCAAGTCTCTGGTACCAAAAATTCCGGGATGCCCAGCCAATGCGGAACAATGAATCTCAGACATCACACTCTTTTTCCATTGGTCCGGGACAAACAATTTTCCAACAGGGCAGCGCTCGGGCCTATCCTCCTGACACCCCTCCAGAGCAAGTCTCAAATTAGGCGAGATGGCGGAAAGAACTACACCCTCCTTCAAAATAACAGAGGGATCAGATAGCTCAGGAGAGTCCGCAAGGAAACTCCTCGAGAGGGCATCCGCCTTAACATTCTTAGTGCCAGGAAGAAAGGAAACCACAAAATTAAAACGTGTGAAAAACAAGGCCCACCTGGCCTGTCTAGGATTGAGTCGCTTGGCAGATTCCAGATAGACCAGATTCTTATGGTCCGTAAGGACCACCACCCGATGCTTGGCTCCCTCCAGCCAATGTCTCCACTCCTCAAAAGCCCACTTCATGGCCAATAACTCCCGATTACCCACGTCATAATTACGTTCAGTAGGAGAAAATTTTCGAGAGAAAAAGGCACAAGGGTTACTTTTAGAGGTCTCTGGATCTTTTTGGGACAAAACGGCACCTGCCCCAATTTCAGAGGCATCAACCTCCACCTGAAATGGCAGAGAAACATCAGGCTGCCGTAGAACAGGAGCAGAAGTGAATCTCTGCTTAAGTTCCTGAAACGCAGAGACTGCCTCAGGAGGCCAATTCACCACATCAGAACCCTTTCTGGTCAAATCAGTTAATGGTTTAACAATAACAGAGAAATTACCAATAAATTTACGATAAAAATTGGCAAAACCCAAAAATCTCTGAAGAGCCTTTAATGAAGTAGGTTGGACCCAATCACAGATGGCCTGAACCTTGACCGGGTCCATTTCAATAACAGATGGGGACAAAATGAATCCCAGAAATGAGATCTTCTGTACGCCAAAAAGACACTTTGATCCCTTCACATACAGAGCATTCTCTCTCAAAATCTGGAATACAGTTCGAACATGTTTCACATGAGAGTCCCAGTCATTAGAAAAAATCAAGATATCATCCAAATAAACAATCAGAAACTTGTCCACAAAATCCCTGAAAATGTCATTCATGAAGGACTGGAAGACGGAAGGAGCATTAGTGAGCCCAAAGGGCATCACAAGGTACTCAAAATGCCCTTCAGGGGTGTTAAATGCCGTCTTCCATTCATCCCCGTGCTTAATGCGAATAAGGTTATACGCCCCCCTGAGGTCAAGCTTGGTAAACCAAGTAGCGTTTTTCACCCTGGAAAACAGGTCAGAAATCAAGGGTAACGGGTATTGATATTTCACAGTAATATTGTTCAAGAGACGATAATCAATACACGGCCTTAATGAACCATCTTTTTTGGCCACAAAGAAAAAACCGGCACCTAAGGGTGAAGAGGATGGTCTGATATAACCCTTCTCCAATGATTCCTTGATATAAGACCGCATAGCGTCATGTTCAGGTACAGACAAGTTAAAGAGGCGACCCTTAGGGAATTTACTACCTGGCACTAATTCAATAGCGCAGTCATAGCTCCTATGGGGAGGTAAGGATGCAGATTTACTTTCGCTAAACACATCAGAAAAATCAAACAAAAAGTCAGGAACATCCTCAGCCTGGGGGGAGGCAGAAAAAACAGGAGTGTTGGTATTAACACATTGGCAGCCCCAACTGGTTACAGACACAGATTTCCAATCCAAAACAGGATTATGAGACTGTAACCAAGGGAAACCCAGCACGATAATGTCATGCAGATTATATAGAACCAAAAATTTGCAGCACTCCTGGTGATCAGGTTCAACCCTCATTATCACCTGAGTAGAAAACTGGGGTTTATTCTCAGCCAAAGGGGTAGAATCGATCCCCAGTAGGGAATAGACTTCTGTAGGGGTATCAAGGGAAATCCACAACGTTTAGCAAAATCATAATCCATCAGGTTAATAGCTGCTCCAGAATCAACGAAAGCCTGAGCAGAAAATGAGGACAGAGAGCATATCAGAGTGACAGTTAATAAAAACTTAGTCTGAACACTACCCAAGACAACTGAGCGTGCAAAACGTCTTCCCCGCTTAGGGCAGACTGAAATAGCATGAGAGGCATCACCACAGTAGAAACATAACCCATTGCGCTTTCGAAACTCATGACGCTGTGCCCCAGACACCACTCCATCACACTGCATGGGCTCAGCAGCTGGCTCACAAGGCAACACCACTCCACGCATACTTCTCCGCTCACGCAAACGTCTGTCAACTTGAATCGCTAATGACATAGAATCATTGAGACCAGAGGGGACAGGGAATCCCACCATAACATCCTTTACATTATCCGACAGACCCTTCCGGAAAAGGGCCGCCAAAGCGTCGTCATTCCATTTGGTCAGGACTGCCCACCTACGGAATCTCTGACAGTATAACTCAGCGTCATCAAGCCCCTGATTTAATGCCAACAAGGCTTTTTCAGCTTGATCAGTGATATTAGGCTCATCGTACAATAACCCCAAAGCCTGAAAAAATACATCAAGATCACTCAAAACAGGATCCCCAGGTGTCAGGGAAAAAGCCCAATCCTGAGGATCGCCGCGCAGGAGAGAGATGATAATTTGAACCTGCTGCGCTGCGTTTCCTGAGGACTTAGATTTTAAGGCAAGAAACAATTTACAATTATTTTTGAAATTCTGAAACTTAGCTCGATCCCCTAAAAACAAATCTGGCATGGGAATCCTAGGTTCCACAACAGGCAACCTAGCAAGATATGCAGCAATACTCTGAACCTCAGTGGCAAGCTGATCCACACGGCCAGACAACTGTGCAAACTCCATTGGGAGAAAAGATCCTCCCCAGCACCCAGAGATACAGAGGAAAAAAAAAAAAAATGCAACAAACAGAAAAATATCTCTGACAACTTTTCTTCCTTCAAAATATTTTTTTTTTTTTTTTTTTTTTTTTTTTTTTTCCTTCTGTGAGTACCATACAATTTTTATGGGCCGGTGATACTGTTATGTTACGGTAGCTGAGGAGTGCAGGTAAAAAAGGAAATACACCAGAGCAGTTGGAATCTATGAGATTGCAGTACCCTGACTAACCACCACAACTAGAGGCAGCCGTGGAGCGTTCCTACGATGGTCCTAGACGCCTCGTCACAGCCTGAGAAACTAACTACACCTAAAGATAGAAATAGGAAAGCTATCTGCCCCGGAGCAGAACCCCAAAGATAATAGAAAGCCCCCAAACATGTAATGGCGGTTAGACAAGAGGAAATACTGACACAGAAAGAAAATAGTATGAGCAAACGCTGGGGCCCAAACTATCTAAATAGAAAAGGACAGGAAGGGTACTTACTGCAATCCCAGAAAACCCTGAAAAACACCAACATACTAATTTCAAAATCACCTGAGATCACACGACCTCTACCACCTAAATTAGTTCTCTGGTGTAACAAAAACAGCAGCCACTGAAAAAACTGCAAAAAGCAAAAGTACAAAACACAGTGGCTGGACTAAACTGAGAGGGCAAAAGCCCCCGGAGGGGACCCAGAAGGCCCCCACAGAAGTGCAGGACAAAATGCAAAAATATAGCAAAAACACAAAATAAGAAATTGTCTTATCTGACAGCAGGAGATGCAGACACGACACAGCAGGCTACAAGGGAAACTGGAAAGAAGGATTCAGACCAGAACAATTGATCACCGGCAACCCTGATGGGAAAATGATTCCCTTAAATAAGACCAATCAGTAACACCTGATTCCCAATCCTCACTAGTACCGCTTGTAACCACCAGAGGGAGCCTCTGCTCAGAACTCATCTCAAACCCATTCACAACAGCTCACTGTCAGTGTTATACAATTCATTTTCATTCACATCCTGCTCACTATCAGGGTTATACAATTCATTTTCATTCACATCTTGATCTGGAACCTTAGTTAATATGTCATCCACAACATTAACTGCACCATCTGGTCCCTCAAGTATGTGACTATGTGACAACCCCAGCACTACACTTCTATAAAGTTCAGGTACTAGGAGCTGGCTCACTACCTCTCCCTGGACTTCAGTGTTTATGGCAACATGATGAAACCTCTCCTCAGAGCCAGGCTCTTGGGAAACCTCATTTAGAACATCCCTATTTTCCTGGGCCGTTTTAAGAGAGGGGTCTCGCCACTGCTCACTCTCAAAATTGTCACAGGACACAGGCAAGTCAGGGACACTCGGTTCCCGAGAACCACCATCCTCGTCTCCCAACATCACCTGCAAAGGAATTTCATCACTATCACAGTCATCATTATTATCAATATCATTATCATGACTATGATCAGTATCATCATCACTATCATGATCATCATCACTATCATTATCAGCATCAGCATCATTATCATGGTCATCATCATTATCATGATCATCATCATCATCATCATTATCATTATCATCATCATTATCACATAAGTTTAACGTCCCACTAGCATTGTGTTCCGCCCCTCGGGACTGCGCACCCTCAATAGGAGCTTCATCACACTGTCCATCAGAAACATTTCTCCCCAGAGATCCTCAGACCGGGGAAAGTCATTACCCAATATGACGGGTTGCACCAGGTTCTTCATTACCCCCCCCTTCATATGAAACCTCCCGAGTTTGGGGACCAAGTCCACGGCAGTCTCTGGGTAGACTTTGGTGTCTCCATGGATGCACACCACACTCAGGTGCTTATCAGGGATGAAGTCCCTATCAATCAGGCTGTCACATACGGAAGTCACTGGACTCTCTGAGTCCAAGAGGGCCTGTGCTGGGCAGTCATTTACAACCACCGGGCACACCTGTGGTCCAGTCTCTTCGGCTGAGGTGGACACACACACAGGCTCTGCGCAGGGAGAGAGGGACCTGCCAACATCACGGCACATAGGCTCCCCTCTAGTGAACAGCCGGCTGGAATTTCACGACATCTCCAACACTGTCCACCACAATCACCCTCCCATATGTCCGCTCGGGCCTGAACCCGCTTATCAGCATACTCCATGTCCCCAATAGCTGGAACGCTCTTACCGCGAGAGTTCAGCGTCCGGGAACTCTGAAGTGACGACCTCTCAGACGGCTGCACCTCAGGAGGACATGCTCGGGTGTAGCGGCTCACTACCACCTTTTCAACTCCATAATCAAATTTGCTGACTGCAGACTCCCAACTGCATCTCCAGTCATGAACTCCCCTGGCACGGGCTGTCACCGTAACACCCAGCCGGGTAAGAATCGCCGCTTTCAACTTGGCATAGTCTTCGCTGTCCTGCTTGCTCAGGTCAGCCCAGACTTTTTGGGGTTCCCCAGTCAGATAGGGTACGACCGCCATGGCCCATTCAGATAGTGGCAGATTCTCCTTCTCTGCCAGTCTCTCAAACCTAGTAAGATATACCTCCACATCATCACGAGGTGTCATTTTTCTCAAGGACCGTCTTACCGCCTTCTTTACAGCGGACAAGTCAGGTGCCTTCACAACATTACTTCGGGACGCGGCACCGAAATCCTTTTTTTGTGCTGCCATCCGCTCAAGAAACAACCGGTTATTCTCCTGCTGCTGCTGCAGGAATTGCTGCTGGGCCTGCTGCATGCGCTGCTGGTGCTGCAGGCGCTGCTGCTCCATGCTCTGCTGCATGCTTCGCTGGGCCTGTACCAGGTACTCAATGAGCTCCTCCATACTGCCGGACTTATCTGTCTCAACCACGGCAGTCTTATGTTGCACATTAACTTGTGCCATTTGTTCAAACAGCGCCTCCATGCTGTCATCCATGCTGTCAGACTTCTCTTGTCTTAACAACGGCAGTCTTCACTCAAGACATACACACTCTACAGTCTTTTCCATAGAAAAATTCAGCTCTGCTGTGCAGACACTTTTTTTTTTTTTTTTTCTTGCAAAGTCTATTAGGGCTACTGTCTCTTTAAGACTGCTCTACAGACTTTTCTTTTGCTGCTGCACATTCCACAGTCATTTTCACAACAAGTTCAGCTTTGCTGTGCATACATTTTCTCTCTGCAGACCCTATCAGGGCCACTGTCTCTCCAAGACTGCTCCAAACAGACGTTTCTGCTGACACACTTTTTTTTTTTTTTCTCTGCTGCTATTTCAACAGACTTCACCTTTATTGCTGTCTCTAAGCCTCTGTGCTGCATGCACTCTCCAGCACTAACTGTATCAGCCACTGCGCTGTGCCCGCATTCTCCGCCAATTGTAACATTTCCAGGGGTTATAGCTCTAGGATCTCTGTCTGGGTAGACAGAATGGCATGAAAACAGTTCATTCAGACAGCGTTCTGGTAAAAACTGGCCGCAACCAGTTTTATTAAAGTCCACAGCAAACAGATAAAACAAAGCATAAACAGAAAACCTAGGCTTGTCTAGCCACTAATTACACATAGATAGATTGCCCTGTCTATCCGGGTCCAGACTCTACCAGTCTGTACCCCAAAACAACACATATGATATATGTTACCAGTATGGAGTTTCCCAGATACTCCTCCTTGTGTCTGAAGGCCCCTTCAGCGTCCAGACTTGAGAGAGATCCACTCCTATTCAGCCGCTATTCGCACGGATTCTCACTGAGACTACTCCTGTGTCCGGGGTACCTCCTGCACCCAGACTGAGATAGCTCACACTCCTGGAGACGCTTCTTTGTGCCAGGACACCTCCCTGTGTCCAGACTAAAGACAGCTCCCAATCCTGGAGACTGCTTCCTTGTGCCAGGACACCTCCCTGTGTCCAGGCTAAAGACAGCTCCCAATCCTGGAGACTGCTTCCTTGTGCCAGGACACCTCCCTGTGTCCAGGCTAAAGACAGCTCCCAATCCTGGAGACTGCTTCCTTGTGC
Organism: Oophaga sylvatica; assembly: GCA_033576555.1. NCBI lineage: Eukaryota > Metazoa > Chordata > Amphibia > Anura > Dendrobatidae > Oophaga > Oophaga sylvatica. The sequence goes on along the minus strand of JARQOD010001445.1, from coordinate 26,446 downwards.
CAGGACACCTCCCTGTGTCCAGGCTAAAGACAGCTCCCAGATTGTGTTTGCAGACACCTACTTCTGGTCTCCTAATTAAGACCTGAGTGATTTCAGGCCTGAGCTGCAAGTGTGTAATGAATGTAAGGTGTAGTGACCTTTCTCTACCACTAGGTTTACAAAGCCACACATTTCCCTTATACCTAGGTGAAATGTACACCCCATTCAACACACATTCCTTCACTGTCTCACAGTAGTCAGAAGGCAGGCCGAGGTCGGTACACAGGAAAGGCAGTTCGGTAACAGAGGAGCAGGCAGATAACGTAGTCAGGTGGCAGCCGGAGGTCGGTACACAGGAGAGCAGTATTTGTAGCAATGGATCAGGCGGAGAGCGTAGTCAGAAGGCAGGCCGAGGTTGGTTCACAGGAGAGCAGTGTTTGTAGCAATGGATCAGGCAGGAGAGCGTAGTCAGAAGGCAGGCCGAGGTCGGTTCACAGGAGAGCAGTGTTTGTAGCAATGGATCAGCAGGAAACGCTTGACTAAAGGCTTGGAGCTCAATAATCTCGCAATGACACACCCACAGGGCCAGGTTTATATAGGGTGTGTAATTGGCAATCAGAGGCCCAATCAAGAGAGCACTAGGTGTAGCCAATCAGGAAGAACAGTCAATGGTATCTGGGTTCAGCAAGGAACTTTGCAGCCAGCAGAATAGCTCATATGGTAGAGCTGCTGGCAAGTGGACAAGAGGTACTGGGTTCGACTCCTGACAGTACTCCCCTCCTTCCAGGATGGCCTCTGGACATCTCAGGAGCTGGCTTATCCGGGTACCTCTGATGAAAGGCTCTTGTTAGTCTAGGAGCATGGACGTTGTCCCTTGGTTCCCATGAATTTTCCTCTGGTCCGTAACCCTTCCACTGCACCAGATACTGCAGTTTACCTCTGAATTTTCGGGAGTCCAGAATCTTATCCACAATGTATTCTTCTTCACCACGGATCCTTTCTGGTGGAGGAGGTGGCTGAATTCTTCGTGGAAACGGGTTTTCACAGAAGGGTTTGAGCAAGGATATGTGAAACACTGGATGAATCTTTAGATTATTGGGAAGTTTTAAACGAAAAGCAACCTGGTTAATTTTTGCAGAAATTTGAAAAGGTCCAATGAATTTCTGACCCAATTTGGAGGATGGCACATGTGTCTTAAGGTTTTTAGTGGACAGCCAAACTTTGTCTCCAACCTGAAGAGCAGGGGCACTCTCCGATGTCTATCTGCTGCTTCCTTATATACTTCCTGGGTCTTGAGTAATATCTCTGATAATTCCTTCTGGGATTCCTGTAATTTTGCAAGCCTATCATTTACAGCAGGAATGGGAGTGTTCACTGGCAGATTAGGGATAAATACTGGATGTACTCCATAATTAGCAAAAAATGGGGTTTGAGATGTAGCGCTATGTATGGAGTTGTTGTAGGCAAACTCTGCTGTTGGTAAATAGTCCACCCAGTCATCCTGAAGATAGGAAATGAAGCAACGGAGGTATTGCTCCAAAGTCTGGTTCGTTCTCTCCGTCTGGCCATTGGACTGAGGATGGAAGCGGTAGAAAGATTCACCGTGACTCCCAAGGCTGTACAGAAACTCTTCCAAAATTTTGACGAAAACTGAACGCCTCTGTCAGACACCACGCTGTCAGGAATTCCATGTAACCTGAATACCTCTTTGATTATCAGTTCTGCAGTTTTTTCAGCAGTAGGAATTCCTTCAGTTGGAATAAAGTGGGCCATTTTTGTCGGTCCACTATGACAAGGATGACGGTCATCTGTTTGGAAGGGGGTAGTTCCACAATAAAATCCATGGAAATAGATCCCCAAGGCCTGGATGGAACTGGAAGTGGTTGCAAGAGTCCTAGAGGAGACGATCGTGGGGTCTTGTTTCGTGCGCATGTTGAACAGGTTGAAACATATTTCCTCACGTCCTTCCTACAATTAGGCCACCAAAAGAAACAAAGTAGTAAGTCTTGTGTTTTTGCAACTCCAGGATGTCCTGCCAGTTTAGAATCATGGACACTTTTGAGGACTTCAAGGCGAGAAGATTCAGGTACATATATTTTGTGTTTCTGCATCCAAAACCCCTCTTTGAATGAAAGATCGACGTCTTCCGAAGGATGGTTAAGGAAAGAGTCCTCTTGATATCCATCTTTAATTCTATTACATAGTCCTCTAGAGTGCAATATTCCCAAAAAAATTTTAGGGCCTAGAATTGTATCGTCATTACTAGACCTCTCCTGAGGTTCCGAACACATCCTGGACAGGGCGTCAGCCTTGCCATTTCTTGAACCAGGCCGGTAAGAAATTATAAAATTGAATCTTGAGAAAAATAAGGCCCATCGTGCTTGTCTTGCAGACAATCTTTTTGCTGTACGGAGGAATTCAAGATTCTTGTGGTCCATGAGGACAGTCACAGGGTGATTGGCACCTTCCAAAAGATGTCTCCATTCGGAGAAGGCAACTTTAATGGCTAACAGTTCTTTATTACCGATGTCGTAGTTCTTTTCTACAGATGACATGGTGTGGGAAAGAAACGCACATGGGTGAAGTTGCATTTTGTCCCCAACTCGCTGAGACAGAATGGCTCCCACTGCAGAGTCCGAGGCGTCCACTTCGACAGTAAATGGCAATTCAGGATTTGGGTGTACTAACAATGGAGCAGACGTAAAAAGAGTTTTCAATTTGTCAAAAGCCTCCTGTGCCTCCGGAGACCAGAAAAATGCTTTGGTCTTTTTTGTTAGTGTAGTAATTGGTAGTATAATCCGTGAAAAGTTCTTTATAAATTTTCGGTAAAAATTTGCAAATCCTATGAAACGCTGGACGTCTTTTAAATTTCTTGGAACAGGCCAGTCCACTACAGCATTGATTTTGCCGGGATCCATGCTCAGACCTTCTGGGGAGATGATATATTCCAGAAATTGGATACTGGTTTGTTCAAACTCACATTTTTCAAGTTTAATGTAAAGGTGGTTCTCCTGCAGTCGTTCCAAGACTAACTGGACGTGCCTGCGATGCTCTTCCAAGGTGTCTCAAAATATAAGAATGTCATCGAGATAAGCCACAACGAATTGGTCCAAGAAATCTCGAAATACATCATTAATAAAATGTTGAAAGGTGGCTGGGGCATTGCTAAGACCAAAGATCATAACCAGAGATTCAAAATGTCCATATCTCGTTCTGAAGGCGGTCTTCCACTCATCTCCTGGGCGAATCCGTATGAGGTTGTAAGCCCCTCTAAGATCCAGCTTCGTAAAGATTTTCGCAGAACGGAGTCTCTCAAATAGTTCAGGAATCAAGGGTAGCGGGTAGCGATTCTTGACAGTGATATTATTCATCTCTCTGTAGTCAATACATGGCCGCAGAGTGGAGTCTTTCTTTTCAACAAAGAACAGGGGTGCCCCAGCTGGAGATGTGGAAGGTCGAATAAAGCCTTTCTCTAAATTTTCATCCAGGAACTTTCTTAATACCTTCAATTCAGGTTCGGAAAGATTGTAAATCCGTCCAAATGGAATGGTTGCTCCTGGCAGCAATTCAATGGGACAGTCGTAAGGACGGTGAGGAGGTAATTGATCTGCTTTCTTCTTACTGCAGACATCAGAGAACTGCTGATATTGAGGTGGTAGTTTCTCTTCCTTCTCATGCGAAATCTCAGAGATTTGGACTTGTTGGAGAACAGGGGGTTCCTTATGACAATTATTCTTACAGTAGTCAGATGGAAAGGTGATGGTCCTTGATGCCCAGTTGATAGAAGGGTTATGGACTGAAAACCAGGGGATCCCTAGAATAACCGGAAATTTCGGAGATGAAATAAGGTGGAAACTGACAGCTTCATGATGATCCGGTTCGATACAAATCTCCAGTTCCATTGTCTCATGCGTGACAGGTCCAGAAGACAAGGGTGATCCATCCACAGTTTCCATTTCAATTGGTGTGGATTTGGTCCTACTGGAAATATTATTATCACGTGTAAATTTTAAGTCCATAAAATTTCCTCCTGCTCCCGAATCCAACAGGGCAGAGCATTGTATTTTTTGGGTGCCCATTACAACCTGAATGGGGATTACAAAATGAGATGATGTAGTATGTATTTTGTCTATTTCTGGCGTTACTGATGAGATAGTCTGCAAGATGGAATCCGACTGCTGAGAAAGGTCCATATTGCTGGCAGACCTGTTGTTGGTAAAGGCTATAGTCCTTTTGTTAGGACAGTTGATGGCATAGTGTCCAGGGTCCCCACAATAGAGGCAGAGATGTTCTTCACGTCGCCTCTCCTTCTCCTGTGCAGAGAGTGGTCTTCGGATGATGTCGATCTGCATCGGTTCAGACATGCCTTGCGTCTTTTCTTGGTGGTCCGATGCTGAAAATGAGAAGCCAGGGCTATTCCCAAGTGCTCGCAGTCTCTCCTTTCTCCTTTCAGTAAGTCTCTGGTCAATCTGGATACATAGTTGAATAAAGTCCTCCAACTGGTCAGGGGTCTCAACCCTGGCAAGCTCGTCTTTCACTGGTTCTGATAACCCTCGTCGAAATTGACTTCTCTGGGCTGCTGGATTCCAGGTGGTGTCGGCCACCCAGCGACGGAACTCCGATGTATATTCCGCAACAGAGCGACGTCCTTGGCGCAAATTATGTAATTTGGTTTATGCTGTGGCACAGCGGTTTGGGTCATCAAAAACTTGATTCATAGCTGCGATGAAAGCTTCCAGGTCATTAAGGAGGGCATAGTCCTTTTCTACATAAGGTGAAGCCCAAGCAAGAGCTTCATCCGTCAGGGAGATTTATCATGAAAAAAACTTTCTTCCTCTCACTGGTAAAGGGAGCAGGTTGCATCTGGAAGTATATGCGGCATTGATTGAGGAATCCTCGGTACTGCTTGCGATCCCCACTGAACTTTGCAGGCAGCGGCAGCCGCGCGTTTGATTCGGACCCTGAATTGCGCACGTCCAGAAGTTGTTTTTGTAGCTCAATTACTTCCTGTTGTATCGCCGTGAAATCAGTTTGTAACTTGGCATATTTTCCTTGAGAGTCAGTACAAAAACTTTGAAGCTCCGTAACTTGCCGCCTCAGGGTGTTCACAGCGGACTCCATTTTGGCGCGAGATTATTCTGTCAGGATCCCGTCTGGGTTGGAGCCGATGTTACTGCAAACACTAGGGGAAGCAGAGGCAGGTAACGTAGTCAGGTGGCAGCCGGAGGTCGGTACACAGGAGAGCAGTGTTTGTAGCAATGGATCAGGCGGAGAGCGTAGTCAGAAGGCAGGCCGAGGTCGGTACACAGGAAAGGCAGTTCGGTAACAGAGGAGCAGGCAGATAACGTAGTCAGGTGGCAGCCGGAGGTCGGTACACAGGAGAGCAGTATTTGTAGCAATGGATCAGGCGGAGAGCGTAGTCAGAAGGCAGGCCGAGGTTGGTTCACAGGAGAGCAGTGTTTGTAGCAATGGATCAGGCGGAGAGCGTAGTCAGAAGGCAGGCCGAGGTCGGTTCACAGGAGAGCAGTGTTTGTAGCAATGGATCAGCAGGAAACGCTTGACTAAAGGCTTGGAGCTCAATAATCTCGCAATGACACACCCACAGGGCCAGGTTTATATAGGGTGTGTAATTGGCAATCAGAGGCCCAATCAAGAGAGCACTAGGTGTAGCCAATCAGGAAGAACAGTCAATGGTATCTGGGTTCAGCAAGGAACTTTGCAGCCAGCAGAATAGCTCAGATGGTAGAGCTGCTGGCCAGTGGACAAGAGAGGTACTGGGTTCGACTCCTGACTAGGGTTGAGCATTCCGATACTGCAAATATCGGGTATCGGCCGATATTGGCTGTATCGGAATTCCGATTCCGAGTTCCGATATTTTCGTCATATCGGATACCGGAATCGGGATTGTCACTGTCACTGTCAGTGTCCGTCTGTCGGGTCTGTCAGGAGTCAGCGGCACTTACCTGGCAGAAGATCTCCGGCGGTCACGTCCTGGACTGCTTGATGGCCGCAATCTTCTTTCCCCGGCGGTCACATGCAGTTTCTCGCGATAACTGCAGTGACTGCTGGGTAATCCCGGCCGTAAAGCAGTCAGTCCGATGACGTCACCGCCGGGGAACCAGGTAATCAGCTGTGCTGCGTCGCGATGACAGGCTCTGCCTGTCATTGCGATGTAGCAGAGTTGGATCGTCGTGGGACTGTCGTTATGGACTGCGTCGGACAGGTGGTATACTGTTGGTTTTTTTTTTTTTTTTTTTTTACAGGAGATCGATGGCGTCGCAGGAATGAGAGTACAATAAAATTAATGAAAACTGTGTTGTCTCTTTTATTTCATTAAAAGACTTTTTTCTTGCTGTGTCTTTTTTTTAAACATTTAAAAACTTTGGGATTAATAATGGATCGGTGTCTTATTGACACTCTCTCCATTATTAACCGGGCTTATTGTCACCGTGCAATCAACGGTGACATTAACCCCTTATTACCCCACTTGCCACCGCTACAGGGCAGTGGGAAGAGCCGGGTAAAGTGCCACAATTGGCACATCTTTTGATGCGCCAAATGTGGGGCTGCTGTAGCCTGGTATTATCAGGCTGTTGAGGGCCAAAATCCATGGGCCTTGACAGTCTTTTAATACCAGGCCGCAGCAGTCTGCATTTTACTTGGCTGGTTAACAAAAATAGGGGGGATCCCCACGCCGTTTTTTTTTCGAGGGGATCCCCTATTTTTGTTAACCAGCCAAGCTAAGCAGACTGCTGTGGCCTGGTATTATCAGGCTGGCAAGGTCCATGGATATTGGATCCTTACCAGCCTGAAAAACCAGGCCTCAGCGGTCTGCTTCATCTGGCTGGTTAACAAAAATAGGGGGGACCCCACGCCAATTTTTTTTGAGGGGATCCCCTATTTTTGTTAATCAGCCAAGATATGCAGACTGCTGTGGCCTAGTATTATCAGGCTGGCAAGGTCCATGGATCTTGGCTCCTTAACAGCCTGAAAATCCAGGCCTCAGCGGTCTGCTTCATCTGGCTGGTTAACAAAAATAGGGGGACCCCACGCCAATTTTTTTCGAGGGGATCCCCTATTTTTGTTAATCAGCCAAGATATGCAGACTGCTGTGGCCTAGTATTATCAGGCTGGCAAGGTCCATGGATCTTGGCTCCTTAACAGCCTGAAAATCCAGGCCTCAGCGGTCTGCTTCATCTGGCTGGTTAACAAAAATAGGGGGACCCCACGCCATTTTTTTTTCGAAGGGAACCCCTATTTTTGTTAATCAGTTCCCTCTGACGTCACTGATTGTGTCCCTGGCTGACCTGAAGTGAAAGTGGAAAGCAATCAATTAAGCTTTCCACTTAAGGGCCCGTCTCACATAGCGATATCGCTACCGAGATCGCTGCTGAGTCACTAGTTTTGTGACGCAGCAGCGAGCTCACCAGCGATATCGCTGTGTGTGACATTCAGCGACGATCATCCCCCCTGCCGGGTATCGCTGATCGTCGCTGAAATGTCAGGACCTTTTTTTGATCGCTGGTTTCCCGCTGACAGGCACACATCGCTGCGTGTGACAGGGGGAGACCAGCGATCCGCTGGTAACCAAGGTACACAGCGGGTTTCCAGGCGCGGGGCTGTGCCTAGAAACCCGCTGTGTACCTTGGATACCAGCGCCCTGATGCAGGGAGCTGGTATCCAAGGTACACAGCGGGTTTCCAAGCGCTGCGCGGTGCCTGGAAACCCGCTGTGTACCTTGGTTACCAGCGGATCGCTGGTCTCCCGCCTGTCACACGCAGCGATGCGTGCCTGTCAGAGGGAAACCAGCGATCAAAAAAAGGTCCTGACATTTCTGCGACGATCAGCGATACCCGGCAGGGGGGCTGATCGTCGCTGAATGTCACACACAGCGATATCGCTGGTGAGCTCGCTGCTGCGTCACAAAACTAGTGACTCAGCAGCGATCTCGGTAGCGATATCGCTATGTGAAACGGGCCCTTAAGCGATGTTACCCGCAGTGTCGCTGTCCCAGATCGCTGCCTGAGCTGCCTGTTTGGCAGCTCAGCAGCGATCATGTAGCGATACACCAGCGATCCTGACAAGTGCATATCGTTGTCGGGATCGCTGGTGTATCGTTATGTGACACCCAGCCTTTACTCTCCTGTCAGGCAGGAGAGGAACTCATTCATTTGGGGTTTACTGTGAGGCTGCAGCATTAGCTGCGGTCCCTGCAGTAAACATTAACCCTTTCTGAAGGATTACACCGTGGGACCTGACTGTGCATGGGATAGGTAAGAATAATTTTGCTTTTTTATTTTATTTTTATTACAGGAAATGGTTTTTGCAGTAAAATAAAAGATGGTCAAAAACATGTGTCTTTATTTCATTAAAATGATTTTTAATTAAAGTGTGTGTGTTTTATTTTTATTTCATGCAATAGGATTAATAATTGATAGTTGTCTAATTGACAGCTCTCAATTATTAACCTGGCTTAAGGTCACCTTTCAATAGCAAGGTGGCTTTAACCCCATATTAACCCATTCGCCACCGCTACAGGGCAATGGGAATAGACGGGCAAAGTGCCAGAAAGGGCGAATCTAATTATAGATTTGTCTTTCCTGGGGTGTCTGGGGGCAGATGTTAGTAGCCGGGGGGGGCAAAAATAATGGTCCCTCTCTGGGCTATTATTATCTGCCCCCACTCACTGGCTTTGTCTGTCTGGTTGCGAAAATAGGGCGGGAGCCCACGCATTTTTTTTCAGCAATTTTACACCTCATATATATATACATGTCATTGAATTTGTGACACATATATATATATATTTATATTTGTAGTTCATACACTTCTACATAGTATAATAGCCGCTAATTCAATTGCCGGCTTTTGTGAAAATGCAGAACCCGACATGAAATGACACTTGGTGTACATAGGGTTAACCATGTCTTTTCATGTCCTTTGCTATCTAATTTGCACAAACAATTAAATCAGACTATGTGTGCAAAATTTCACACCTGTAGGGGTTAATTAAAGGTGTAAATTCGTAGCAAAAAAGTCCGTTTTCACCCGACATGAAATGACACTTGGTGTACATAGGGTTAACCATGTCTTTTCATGTCCTTTGCTATCTAATTTGCACAACAACAATTAAAATCAGACTGATTATGGTGAATGCAAAAATTTTCACAACACCTATACCTAAGGGTGATTTTAATTGATAATGTTGTGAAATTCGTAGCAAAAAGAGTCCCGTTTTCACCCGACATGAAATGACACTTGGTGTACATAGGGTTAACCATGTCTTTTCATGTCCTTTGCTATCTAATTTGCACAAACAATTAAATCAGACTATGTGTGCAAAATTTCACACCTGTAGGGGTTAATTAAAGGTGTAAATTCGTAGCAAAAAAGTCCGTTTTTTTTACAACGAATTTACACCTTTAATTAACCCCTACAGGTGTGAAATTTTGCACACATAGACTGATTTAATTGTTTGTGCAAATCAGATAGCAAACGACATGAAAAGACATGGTTAACCCTATGTACACCAAGTGTCATTTCATGTCGGGTGCTTCTGTCTTTTCACTGAAGCCGGCTTTACCCGGCAATTGAATCAGAGGATATTTTACTATGTAGAAGTGTATAAACTATACATATATGTATATATATATGTCACAAGCATGGATTAATTGTATATATATATATATATATATATATATGTATTCTATGTGTGTATATTTAGTGTTTACAAGGAAAGAATGGGTTTTTTTTAGTTGCGATATTTTGTTCCCATAGACTTACATGGGACTTCCGGTATCGGTATCGGGTATCGCCGATATTTTAGTGATATCGGCGATACCATTCCGATTCCGATACTTTAGGATATCGGAAAGTATCGCTCAACTCTACTCCTGACACCATCTAGTTCAACCCATATCCTATCCTAACCTGCCCTAACATGTTGATCCAGAGGAAGGCAAAAAAAAACCCAAGTGGCAAACAGTAAGCTTCACATTGGGGAAAAAAAATTCCTTCCCGACTCCACATACGGCAATCAGACTAGCTCCCTGGATCAACGCAGTATCTAGGAAACTAGTGAATATAGCCTCTAATATTATACTTTTCAAGAAAGGCATCCAGTCCCTTCTTAAATTTTAGTAAAGAATCACTCATTACAACATTAGACGGCAGAGAGTTCCATAGTATCACTGCTCTTACAGTAAAGAATCTGCATCTGTGATTATGGCTAAATCTTCTTTCCTCCAGACGTAGAGGATGCCCCCTTGTCCCCGTCACAGGTCTAAGAGTAAAAAGATCATTAGAAAGGTCTTTGTACTGTCCCCTCATATATTTATAAATTGTAATAAGATCACCCCTAAGCCTTCGTTTTTCCAAACTAAATAACCCCAAGTGTAATAACCTGTCTTGGTATTGCAGACCCCCCAGTTCTCTAATAACCTTGGTCGCTCTTCTCTGCACCCGCTCCAGTTCAGCTATGTCTTTCTTATACACCGGAGACCAGAACTGCACACAGTATTCTAAATGTGGTCGCACCAGTGACTTGTATAGAGATAAAATTATGTTCTCCTCATGAGCATCTATGCCTCTTTTAATGCATCCCATTATTTTATTTGCCTTGGCAGCAGCTGCCTGACATTGGCCACTAAATGTGAGTTTGTCGTCCACCCATACACCCAGGTCTTTTTCAGTGACAGTTTTGCCCAGTGTTTTACAATTAAGCACATAATTATACATAACGAACAAACTGTAACCCCTGCGCTTCCCAAGGAGGGGCAGTAAAAGATAGTGTGAAGCAAACCCACTTATATACTGACACGAGTGTGAACTATAATAAACATATACCTAATGAGATAAATGATAACTTACTTTGTTCCTATGTAATGTGACGGGCTTTCAAATGTGGGAACCCGTCAGGGATGGTGCGTAGGCTCCGATGGCGTAGATGGTCAGGTAAGAGGGTTAGGAGAACTTGGCTCCTGTGTGCTATGACGGGCTTACAAGTACAAGAACCCGTCGGGATTAGTGCCTAGGTTCCGATAGCATGAATGGTCCGGTTGGAGGATAAGGTGATCCTACAAGGGAGCGTCCTCCCTGAGAAGCAGGAAAGCTCCTGAGCTGCCACGCAGCTGGGGTGATGAGATGCGGCTACCTCCGGCCGAGAGGAGCCGCTTGGAGAAAGCAGGAGGGACGGGGAAGGAGGATGGGAGGCGGGTGACGTCACTGCAGTATGGGAGCTGAGATTAGTCAAGATAGTATCCAACGCGTTTCAAAGGATCATCCCTGATGAAGAAGGCCTGAGATCCTTTGAAACGCGTTGGATACTATCTTGACCCATCTCAGCTCCCATACTGCGATGACGTCACCCGCCTCCCATCCTCCTTCCCCGTCCCTCCTGCTTTCTCCAAGCGGCTCCTCTCGGCCGGAGGTAGCCGCATCTCATCACCCCAGCTGCGTGGCAGCTCAGGAGCTTTCCTGCTTCTCAGGGAGGACGCTCCCTTGCCGGATCACCTTATCCTCCAACCGGACCATCCACGCTATCGGAACCTAGGCACTAATCCCGACGGGTTCTTGTACTTGTAAGCCCGTCATAGCACACAGGAGCCAAGTTCTCCTAACCCTCTTACCTGACCATCAACGCCATCGGATCCTACGCACCATCCCTGATGGGTTCCCACATTTGAAAGCCTGTCACATTACATAGGAACAAAGTAAGTTATCATTTATCTCATTAGGTATATGTTTATTATAGTTCACACTCGTGTCAGCATATAAGTGGGTTTGCTTCACACTATCTTTTACTGCCCCTCCTTGGGAAGCGCAGGGGTTACAGTTTGTTCTTTATTTCAGTTCTCTTTTTTTAGTCAACGGTACACAGTGGCTAATTTAACCCCAGCTGCCTCCACAGGTGTTCGTGCATGCAACGGGGCATTTTTACTGTTTTTGTTCATACAAAAAAACATACACATATATATATTCACTCAGCGCTCTTTCAGGTTGCGCAAGTGTGAATTTTGGTTTTACATAATTATACATCTTGTTTGTTCTACCCAAGTGCATGACCTTACATTTATCCCCATTAAAGCTCATTTGCCATTTATCAGCCCAAGCTTCTAGTTTACATAAATCCTCCTGTAATATAAAATTATCCTCCTCTGTGTTTATTACCCTGCAGAGTTTAGTGTCATCTGCAAATATTGAAATACTACTCTGTATGCTCCCAATCTGGTGGGGCCTGTTAATAAATCATCAAGGGTCACCAACACATCCTCGTAGTTCTAGATTACGCTACCAGGTATCCTGAGGATATTCCCCTGCGCCACACCTCTGCCAAACTGATCGCAAAAGAACTCATGGGTATGTTCTCTCGGGTGGGAATCTCTCAAGAAATCTTAACAGACCAGGGGACCCCCTTTATGTCAAAAATCATGAAGGAACTCTGCCACTTGTTAAGTGTTAAACAGTTGCGCACATCAGTCTATCATCCCCAAAAAGACGGTTTGGTAGAAAGGTTCAATAAAACCCTGAAGAATATGTTGAAAAAAGCAGTCTCTAAATATGGTAAGGACTGGGATCTCTTGTTGCCATTAGTGTTGAGCGATACGATAATGCAAATATCGGCTATCGGCCGATATTAGCTCTATCGGCCTTTCGATAATTCGTTTCGATATTTTCGTCTTATCGAATACCGGAATCGGATTTGTCACTGTCACTGTGAGTGTCCGTCGGTCGGGTCTGTCAGGAGTCAGCGGCACTTACCTGGCAGAAGATCTCCGGCGGTCACGTCCTGGACTGCTTGATGGCCGCCATTATCTTCTCCCTGGCGGTCACATGCAGTTTTTTCGCGATAACTGCAGTGACTGCTGGGTAATCCCGGCTGTAAAGCAGTCAGTCCGATGACGTCACCGCCGGGGAAGCAGGTAATCAGCTGTGCTGCGCCGGGATGACAGGCTCTGCCTGTCATTCTGATGTAGCAGAGCTGGATCGTCGTGGGACACTCGTTACTATGGACTGCGTCGGTCAGGTGGTATACTTTTTTTTTTTTTTTTCATTTTTTTACAGGAGATCGATGGCGTCGCAGGATGAGACTGTAATAAAAGTAATGAAAACTGTGTTTTTTTTTTTTTTATTAAATTAAAAAACTTTTTTATGAACATTCACCCGTCCGGGTACATAAACAATTTAACTATTTACATACAGGGACCCTGTCCGGGTTATTTATAATTCTTTGGCAGGGGTGTTCCAGGTACCACCTGGTACTCTTCTGGTGCTTGCCAAACATCCGAGGCACCAAGGACCACCAGGACCTGATGACGTCGTGTGGCCTGTACAGTCAAGTCGTGACCCGCTATCTGTGTCTGTGTGGCCACCTCTTTCATCTCCCTCTGGGTCTGGAGCCCTATGTCCCGGACTGTACGAACCCCAGGGGGCCTAACAGGCGCCGGGTACGGGCCAGCTATACTTATCATGTCCATAGCTGGGGCTGCTGAGGAGACCACTGAGGGAGGCTGGGGAGATTTACGGCGTGGGGTGGGCACTTTTGCAGAGGCCTGGATGTGGGAGGCTGAAGGCTCCGAGGGTCTCACAGGTTTCTGACACTCTGGGGAGTAGGGGTCGCACCTGGTAACATTTAGGGCGTACCATCCATTGTAACCCCAGTGTCGGGTGTAAGTCACCAAGTCTCCTGGCAACAGGTCCCTCCCCGGGTGTCCTTCTGGGAGGTGAGCCTCCACGTCCCGCCGGGTTACAAAAACTTCTAAATAAAGTCCAGGCTCCTGGATGAAGCCCCAACCACCTTTCAATTTAAAGCTCCGTACTGCACCCTTACGCTGCGGCTCACACAGGGTTCCTTTATCCTTTCTCATCCGGTCCTTATCTGCCCGGTCCTTCTCCAGGTGACGTTGGCGAAGTTTTAGGGTTTCTCGCTGCTCCCTTTGTCGCTCTGCTTCCCGCTCCCAACGTCTCCACTCTTCCTCCTGACGCCGGTTGAAATTCTCCTCCACCAGCAGCTCCATGTCTCCACCACTCCACTGCAGCTTGCGATGTCCGGTTTGCGGCAGCTCTCCTGGCGCCCCCCAGTCCTGGCGGCGCTCCCCTGCGGAGGAAGCAGATGGCTCTAAATCAGATGACAGTCGGGGCTCCGGTACAGACAGGTAGACCTCTGGTGCCTGCGCGGCCTCCTCCATGAGGACGGGTGTCGCTTCTTCTGTCTCAGCGACGGGGGCAGACAGCGGGATCTGGGGTGCTGCCGGTGCTGCGGTTTTTGCAGGAACGGGTGCCTCCACTGCGACAACGTCAACCGGATCACATTGCAAGGGCTCCTCTACTACAACGGGTGCCTCACCTTCTGGTACAGACACTTCAGGTAAGAGGGATTGGCGCCGCTCCAAGTTTATTTTTAGGGCACGCCAGCTGGCTTCCATCCTGGCGACCTCCTCCCGGTGCCTGGCCAGGCCTCTTAGGGTATCCTCCGCTTCTTGCAGCGTAGGAGGGTTTCCAGGCCGGGTGCCCAACGGTGGTTCCGTGGCGATCGGGTCGCTTCCGTGGGGGGAGAGCTCTGACTGCTCCATCCCTTCACACTTCTGCTCTTGTCCATTAGCCATCTCTGCCAAGTCACATGTGTCATTAGCATCTGGAGAGGGCCCCTCTTTTGTACGGAGGCGGGACCTTCGTGTTAGTTTCCGCCCACTGAGGAGGATGAGGAGGCGGAACTCAAGAGCTGTGGGGCACGATGTTACATTGCAGTACCATTTAGATCCATCGTTTTCGCGTCACTGAGTGAGTGTGTACACCCATGAAGAGCACGCCCTTCTTCTTCACCAGTGCCTCGTCGTGACGCAGATATGGTGGAAAAATGGCAAATACATTCTCTGATGATTTTAGCAATTCTCAAGCACAAAACCAGTTCAATTCAGGCACACAGGACTCGCTTATAGCGAGCTACAGAATCCTGTTCGTGACGCCCAAGTTGAGTCGCACAGAGCCAGAGGTTTTTGGGGTACTCGGCACAGAGCCCGTCGACTTCTATGGGGTATGTCACGGCTTTACCCGGCAATTGAATCAGAGTCTATTTTACTATGTAGAAGTGTATAAACTATAAATATATGTATATATATATATATATATGTCACAATGACATGTATATATATATATATATATATGTATTCTATGTGTGTATATTTTGTGTTTACAACGAAAGAAAGGGTTTTTTTTGTTGTGATATTTTGTTCCCATAGACTTACATGGTACTTGTGCCTACAGTGGATAGTTAGTTCCTTGCAAAGTGGCAGGGACCCTACGAGATTATGGAGAAGGTGGGTCCCGTAAACTATAAAGTACACCAACCAGGGCGGAGAAAGCCAGAACAGGTATACCATGTGAATCTTCTCAAACCATGGAAAGACAGAGACCCTCTTGATGAGGATTGTTCACGGCCTGCATTTCCAGTAGAGAAGGCTCCCTTGCCTCAGGAGAAGGCAAGAGAAGTCCTCTCCGCCGTCAAAATAACAGACACTTTGTCTCCTAGACAAGTTCAGGAAGTCCGAGAGTTTGTTAGCCGAAATACCGATGTTTTTTCGGAGCTCCCTGGCCGTACCGCCCTAATCCAACATGACATTGTCACGGAGCCGCAGGCCAAAGTCCGATTAAAGCCATATCGGGTGCCTGAGGCCCGGCGACAAGCCATCTCGGAAGAGGTAAAAAAGAAGCTGCAGTTAGGGTCATTGAAGAATCCCAGAGTGAGTGGGCCAGCCCAATAGTCCTAATACCAAAACCAGATGGGACACTAAGTTTCTGTAATGACTTCAGAAAACTGAATGAAATTTCTAAATTTGACGCCTACCCCATGCCCCGGGTCGATGAGTTAATAGAGCGGTTTGGGCAGGCCCGGTATTTTTCAGTCATTGACCTCACAAAAGGTTATTGGCAGGTGCCCATAACAAAAGCAGCGAGAGAGAAAACGGCTTTTGTAACACCCGAGGGACTGTTCCAGTATATAGTCCTACCCTTCGGGTTGCATGGCGCTCCAGCGACATTCCAGAGGTTAATGGACGTTGTTCTTCGTCCTCATCGCTGATATGCCGCTGCCTATCTGGACGATATTGTGGTGTACAGTACAGACTGGGAAAGTCACTTAGCCAAGGTACAGGCGGTGATAGATTCTCTGAGACAAGCAGGGCTAACTGCCAACCCAAAGAAGTGTTCCATAGGGTTGGAGGAAGCTCGGTACCTGGGGTATGTGATTGGGAGAGGAGTTATCAAACCCCAAATAAACAAAGTGGAGGCAATCCAAAACTGGCCCTGTCCCCTAACCACAAAACAAGTGAAAGGGTTTTTGGGGTTAGTGGGATATTACCGGCGGTTTATTCCCAATTTTGCAACCCTGTCGGCACCGTTAACTGACTGCTTGAAAGGTAGGAAGTCAGTAATGGTGCGCTGGAATGATCAGATTGAAGAAGCATTTGTAAAACTAAAAGGGGCACTGTGTGGGTCACCAGTTCTGATCACACCCGACTTCAAAAGAGAATTCATTGTCCAGACTGATGTGTCAGAGGTAGGTCTGGGTGCCGTGCTGTCTCAGGAGGTTAACGGGGAGGAGCATCCCATTAGTTTCCTGAGTCGAAAGCTTACTCCAGCTGAAACCAGACACAGCATTGTAGAGAGAGAGTGCCTGGCCATCAAGAATCATAGAATGGTAGAGTTGGAAGGGACCTCCTGGGCCTTCTGGTCCAACCCCCTTCTCAAAGTAGGATTCTCTAAATCATCCCAGACAGATGTCTGTCCAGCCTCTGTTTGAAGACTTCCATTGAAGGAGGACTCACCACCTCTTGTGGCAGCCTGTTCCACTCACTGATCACGCTGTCAAAAAGTTTTTTCTAATATCTAATCTGTGTCTCCTCCCATTCAGTTTCATCCCATTGCTTCTAGTCTTTCCTTGTGCAAATGAGAATAAAGATGATCCTTCTACAATGTGACAGCCCTTGAGATATTTGTAGACAGCTATTAAGTCTCCTCTCAGTCTTTTGCAAGCTAAACATTCCCAAATCCTGCAACCGTTCCTCATAGGACATGGTTTGCAGACCGGTCACCATTCTGGTGGCTCTTCTCTGAACTTGCTCCAGTTTGTTGATGTCTTTTTTTTAAATATGGTGCCCAAAACTGGACACAGTATTCCAGATGAGGTCTGACCAAAGAGGAGTAGAGGGCAATAATGACCTCACGTGATCTAGACTGTATGCTTCTGTTGATACATCCTAGAATTGCATTTGCCTTTTTTGCTGCTGCATCACACTGTTGACTCATGTTAAGTCTGTGATCAATTAGTATACCCAAGTCTTTTTCACATGTGCTGTTACTTAGCCCTATTCCTCCCATTTTGTATATGCTTTTTTCATTTTTATTGCCCAGATGTAGTACTTAGCTGTAATGTATGTAGTACAGTTCATATAGCGTCTTGTGCTTGGGTGCGATGAACATACATGAGACACAGGTTTGATATAGAAAAGTCCTGTATTACTTCATACAAGTTGGCAGAAATAGTCACACAGTTTGCAGACACAGAAACAGGAGACACAGCAGGCCAGAGTAATCCAAGCTCAGCAATCACTCTCCAATACAGATTCAGGATCTTCTTCTCTGTTACCGTAAGTCCATGCAAACGTGGGTCTTTCAAAGAGCAGGGTTCAGAGTCCACAAGTGCTTCAGAGTTCCTCAGTAGGAATAGCTGGAGTACAAGGTCCAAGGCTTACAGGAGTCAAGTCACAGGTTCACTGCAGGCTAGATTCTGAAGCACTGATTGCTCAGCTGTGGCTGCTTAAGAAGCAAAGGAGAGAATCAGGGCGGGAACATGCAAGCTGGAAACTCCATTTTGACTGAGGGCAAGATAGCTGCAGCAAGACAGAAAGTAAAATGGCTGACGAACAAACTGAGTTTCAGGAATATATACATAGAACCTTACATTACTCCCCCCTTACGGACAAC
This sequence comes from Oophaga sylvatica, assembly GCA_033576555.1. Classification (NCBI taxonomy): domain Eukaryota; kingdom Metazoa; phylum Chordata; class Amphibia; order Anura; family Dendrobatidae; genus Oophaga; species Oophaga sylvatica. The sequence continues at coordinate 8,491 of JARQOD010001445.1, read as the reverse complement.
CTCCGGATGACCTCAGACCAGGCTTGTGTGGGTACCTCTGATGAAACTGACGGAGCAAGCGAGGAGCATTAACGTTATTGACCGGTTCCCATGAGTTGTCCTCCACTGGGTAGCCCTGCCATTTAATCAGATATTGTAACTGATTTCTATACAACCTGGAATCTAAAATCCTTTCCACCACAAATTCTTCCTGACCATCGACTAGCACTGGGTCAGGGCAAGGAGAAGAACGTCCAGGAAACGTATTGGGTGTCGCAGCCTTTAGTAGGGATACATGAAAGACAGGGTGGATTCTCATAGTTCTGGGCAGCTGAAGACGACAAGCAACGGCACTTATAATTTTACTGATTTTATAGGGTCCAATGTACTTATGTCCCAACTTAGACGATGGAATCCTTAACTTAAGATTTCTGGTTGACAGCCAGACCAGGTCTCCTACCTTGAAAGCTGGTGCAGGTTTACGAAATTTATCTGCTGCTTTCTTGTACCTTTCCTGAGCCGATTCCAGATTCTCCTTTAGAAGATCCATATTCTTCTGTAAAGACGTGATTCTTTCAGCCACTGCTGGTAAAGACGTTTCTATGGGAAATCGTGGTAGAATGTTAGGATGATAACCTAGATTAGAGTAAAAAGGAGACTGTTTAGTGGAGGCACTCTGAGAGTTGTTATAAGAGAACTCAGCTAATGGAAATAGATCCACCCAATCATCCTGTAGGTGGCAGATAAAGCAGCGGAGATACTGCTCCAGGGTTTGATTGGTTCGTTCGGTCTGTCCATTAGTCTGGGGATGAAAAGCAGAAGAAAGGTTTACTTTAATGTCCAATGCTGCACATTTTGATATAGGAAAGATGTGTATCTTCGTACCGTGTTAGCCAGTAGATAGAAAAATATTTAGACTTGAGAGTCCTCAGTGGTTGATACCTTTTAATGGCTAACTGAAAAGATGGTAACAAATTGCAAGCTTTCGAGACTACTCAGGTCTCTTCATCAGGCATAGACTAATACAACATCTGAAGAATCACATATTTATACACAAAATAGCACAGAAAAAAATGCAATAGGTAGGACAAGTGACATGAAGCAGAACTGTCATTATGGCAGAGGGATTAACATAAATATGACTAGTTCATAGATAAGGAGTGAAGGTTTTATTACCCTCTGATTGGGGTCTGGTATTGTGTTGTGATGACCCTAAAAGGTCAGGGAGGCAGATTCCTTAATTGTTGTAGAACGACATAAAACTCTGGGATATATTCATCCCAGCACTAAGAGTGTCAAAGGTCATCATAAGTTTATATTCCCAGACTTTTCTATCCTTCTCAGATTTGAAGTTAGATTTTAATACAAGTAATTCCATATCTGTCATGCTATGACCGGGCATACAAAAGTGTTTGGCCACAGGTAAATCCATTCTTTTTTCTCTTATCGTGTGGCGATGAGAATTCATCCTTGTTCTCAGTTTTTGCCCGGTCCTCCCCCACATACAGACCCCCAGTTGGACATTTAGTACATATAATTAGGTACACCACATTAGATGTGATGCAGCTGAAAGTACCTGGTATCTTGTAGTCCTGATGGGAGTTGGGGATCTTTATCCTGTCCGTGGTCATTATAGATGTACAGGTCTTGCATTTCTTTTGTCTGCAAGGAAAGGTTCCTGCAGCTGTTGGGGAGGACAGGGAGCTTCTGACAATGATGCTTCTTAGATTTGGGGGCTGCCTAAAACATAGTAGTGGGGGGTCTGGAAATATGGATTGTACAAGAGCCACCAGAATATCAAGGAATCACCTGCTACATTACAAAGCTAAAGAAGAAAATAACCGGGTGCCTCTAGTGGTCACCTACAATCCAAGTCTGGAGATGCTAAGGGGAGCTGCACGGAAACTACAACCTTTACTACAAAAAGATGCCCGATTACAATCCATATTTCCAGACCCCCCACTACTATGTTTTAGGCAGCCCCCAAATCTAAGAAGCATCATTGTCAGAAGCTCCCTGTCCTCCCCAACAGCTGCAGGAACCTTTCCTTGCAGACAAAAGAAATGCAAGACCTGTACATCTATAATGACCACGGACAGGATAAAGATCCCCAACTCCCATCAGGACTACAAGATACCAGGTACTTTCAGCTGCATCACATCTAATGTGGTGTACCTAATTATATGTACTAAATGTCCAACTGGGGGTCTGTATGTGGGGGAGACCGGGCAAAAACTGAGAACAAGGATGAATTCTCATCGCCACACGATAAGAGAAAAAGAATGGATTTACCTGTGGCCAAACACTTTTGTATGCCCGGTCATAGCATGACAGATATGGAATTACTTGTATTAAAATCTAACTTCAAATCTGAGAAGGATAGAAAAGTCTGGGAATATAAACTTATGATGACCTTTGACACTCTTAGTGCTGGGATGAATATATCCCAGAGTTTTATGTCGTTCTACAACAATTAAGGAATCTGCCTCCCTGACCTTTTAGGGTCATCACAACACAATACCAGACCCCAATCAGAGGGTAATAAAACCTTCACTCCTTATCTATGAACTAGTCATATTTATGTTAATCCCTCTGCCATAATGACAGTTCTGCTTCATGTCACTTGTCCTACCTATTGCATTTTTTTCTGTGCTATTTTGTGTATAAATATGTGATTCTTCAGATGTTGTATTAGTCTATGCCTGATGAAGAGACCTGAGTAGTCTCGAAAGCTTGCAATTTGTTACCATCTTTTCAGTTAGCCATTAAAAGGTATCAACCACTGAGGACTCTCAAGTCTAAATATTTTTCAATGCTGCACAGAAATTTTGCCAAAACCTAGAAGTGAATTGCACCCCTCGATCCGAAATAACCTCATCCGGTACTCCATGTAAGCGAAACACATCTTTAATCATCAAATCTGATGTCTGTTTTGCAGTGGGTAAGCCGACACAAGGGATAAAATGAGCTGCCTTTGTTAGACGGTCAACCACCACTAGAATGGTGTTCTTCCCCTGAGAGGTTGGTAACTCCACAATGAAGTCCATAGAAATGGATCCCCACGGGCGGGACGGGGTGGGAAGAGGCTGTAACAGACCAGTTGGTGAGGAGCGAGGTGTTTTGCATCTTGCACAGACCTCACATGAAGTGACATAATTCAAAACATCCTTCCTGCAAGTGGGCCACCAAAAGAAACGAGAAAGAAATTCCTGTGTCTTTAGAATTCCTCTATGCCCAGCTATCTTGGAATCGTGAATGAGTTGCAATACTCTCAATCTGACTGTTTCAGGAATATACAGGCGTTGTCCCTGAATCCACACACCATTCTTAAAGACAAGACTTACGTCCCTTGGGGGTTGTGCCAAAAAGGAATCCGCATGGTATGCTTCCTTGATGTCCTTAAGTAGGTCTTGATTATGAATTACTCCTAGGAATCTAGAGTCAGGAAGAATAGTCTTAGGAGTAGTAATTGGACGTGTCTCTGCTGAGTAAATCCTAGAGAGTGCATCAGCCTTTCCATTGCGCGATCCTGGTCTATAAGAGATGATAAAATTAAATTGGTTTAAGAAAAGATTCCAGCGAGCCTGGCGAGGAGTCAGGCACTTAGCCGACCTGATAAACTCAAGGTTACGATGGTCTGTCAGGATGACTATTTGCTGTGCAGCTCCCTGAAGAAGGTGTCTCCATTCTTTGAAGGCGGCAATAATGGCCAACAACTCTCTATTGCCCACATCGTAGTTCCTCTCAGCCGAAGACAACTGCTGGGAAAAGAAGGCACAGGGATGCAAGACATTCTTCTCACCTGTTCTCTGAGAGAGTATAGCTCCAACGGCACAGTCTGAAGCATCCACCTCTATTATGAAGGCAAGCTCGGGGTTGGGATGTACTAGGATAGGTGCAGTGGTAAATTTATCTTTTAGACGGGAAAATGCTTCCTGGGCTTGGGGAGTCCAGGAAAACCTAGACTCTTTCCGGGTAAGTTGAGTGATAGGTGACACTACCTCAGAGAAATTTCTAATGAAACGTCTATAGAAGTTGGCAAACCCGATGAAGCGCTGTACCTCCTTCACATTTCTAGGACTTGGCCAATCCTTGATGGCTTGGGTTTTGCTTCCATCCATACTAATTCCTTGTGTAGACAGTACATACCCCAGAAATTGAATTTCGGTCCTATGGAATTCACACTTTTCAAGTTTGATGTAAAGATGATTTTGTCTTAGACGTTCCAAGACCATTCTCACATGTCCATGATGTTCCTCTGTGGAGTTAGAAAAAATTAGAATATCATCCAAATAAATTACCACGAATGTATCTAGGAGATCCCTGAAGATGTCATTCACCAAGTGTTGGAAAGTGGCTGGGGCGGTACTCAGACCAAAAGGCATAACTAGATATTCAAAGTGTCCATAGCGTGACCTGAATGCAGTCTTCCATTCATCCCCAGGTCTAATACGGACTAAGTTATAGGCCCCACGAAGATCTAGTTTAGAAAAAAATTTGGCATGTCGCACTCTCTCCAATAACTCAGGGATTAAAGGCAATGGATAACGGTTTCTAATAGTAACCTTATTGAGTTCCCTATAGTCTACGCATGGTCTCAGAGATCCATCTTTCTTCTTTACAAAGAAGATGGGTGCACCTGCAGGAGATGAAGAGGGGCGTATGAAGCCCTTGGCTAGATTTTCATCTATGTAATCCTTTAAAGCCTTTAGCTCGGGCCCCGCCAGGGGGTAGATCTTACCAAAAGGTATCTCTGCTCCAGGCAATAATTCAATTGGACAATCATATGGACGGTGAGGAGGAAGCTGGTCAGCGTTCTTCTTGTCACATAAATCCACATAGTCCTGGTATACAGCTGGTAGTTCAGGGACTGACATGATTCCTTTAGGAACAGAGCAAGCTGAAACTTTTGGACTCATCTGTTTCTCTGGAAAGTGTAATTCCTTGGTCTCCCAGTTAATGGTAGGATTCTGAGCCTGCAGCCATGGTAGCCCTAGAATAATGGGAAAGTGGGGAGAAGAGATAAGCATAAAGGACAGTTTCTCTTGATGATCTTTACCCATAAGAACCCTCAAAGGCTCTGTTTCCTGATCCACTGGTCCAGAGGTCAGCAGGGAGCCATCCACAGTTTCCATCTGTACTGGAGTAGCCTTCTTCACTGAACGTATCCCCTGTTTCAGAGCAAAGGAGACATCCATAAAATTTCCACTTGCCCCTGAGTCGATCATAGCAGAGCTAGACACCCAAGCTGAGTCAACCCAGAGTTTGATGGAAAGAAAGCAATGAGAATTGTTTTTCTTACAACTCAGCTGGGACACCGCTGAGGAAACTTGAAAAATGGCAGCGTTTACACAGTCAACGTCCTCAGAGGTAACGGAGTTTAAGTCCGAGAAATCAAGATCTGTTTGCTGCAGATCTCTCTGGAGCCTGAGGCTTGGACCTGACAGATCCCCTCTCGCAACACTCACAATGAATGAGTGCTGCAGTAGTCTTACGAGAACGGCTGGGGCAGTTTATAATGAAGTGCCCTGACTTACCACAATAGAAACATAGATTCTCCTTAAAACGATGTTCCTTGCGTGCATCACTAACCCGTCGTTGTAAAGAGTCTACCTGCATGGGTTCAGGTTCAGGTTCCCGTGTAATCCTACTCAAAGGTTCCTTAGCTGGAGAGGAAGGTAGGAAAAGGTTAGTACGATTGCTTTCGAACCATCTCTCTTGCCTGCGTTCAGTCAGACGAGTATCAATACGGATGCAGTAGTTAATAAAGTCACCTAACGCAGTGGGAGGGTCGGCACGAGCAAGTTCATCCTTAATCAGTGGAGATAACCCCTTTCGAAAAATAGATTTTTTGGCGGAACTGTCCCAGGTGGTATCAAGGGCCCATCTCCTGAAATCCAAGGCATATTCAGCTACCGAGTGCTTACCTTGGCGCAAAGCTAACATGGCTGCTTCAGCTGTTGCACCTCGATTGGGGTCATCAAACACCTGCCCCATGGCTGAAATAAAATCATCAAGGTGATTCAAACAATCATCCTCAGTCTCAATCAGAGGGTTTGCCCACATTAAAGCCTTGTTGGTAAGCAACATAATTATAGTAAGCACCTTAGATCGTTCAGTGGGAAATTGTGAAGCATGTGCAGAAAAAAAAAGATTGCATTGATTAATAAATCCCCTGAATTTCTCACGTTCACCGCCAAAACGAAAAGGGGGCAACTTGGGAATCCCAGCACTCGGGGCTACGGCAGAAGCCTGGACTCGCCCCTCTAGAACCTCAATCCTGGCTCGCAAATCCTGGGTAGTCTGTCCAACCACTTGCAAATTGTGATTATTGAGGTCCTGTAGATTTGTAAAACGGGTCTTTATATTCTGCAAATCTGCAAGGATATTATCAGTCACTCCGCAAAGTTCCTTTATGCGGGCCTCCATTTTCCAGATCTTTTAAGACAGGATTACTGGAAGAAGAGGAGAGAAAAAAAAACAATAGTGTTCACCTGTGGCAACACTGCAGAGAGAAAAAAAAATTAAGGGAACTGCTCACCTGGAATGGTTGTGAGAAGTCACAACCACTATCATCACAGAAAGTTTCAACCAGACATCTGATATCCAGAGTTACAGCAGACAAAAAAGAGAAAAGAAAGGAGAAAAAAAAAAAACAATAGTGTTTACCTGTGATAACACTGCAAAAAGAAAAAAAACTTAAGGGAATTGCTCACCTGGAATGGTTGTGAGAAGTCACAACCACTGTCATCACAGAAAGTACAACCGGACGTCTGATATCCACAGTACAGCAGACACAGCCTTCCAGACCCAGCAGACACTAACGTTTTGGCTTCAGAATCTTGTAATGTATGTAGTACAGTTCATATAGCGTCTTGTGCTTGGGTGCGATGAACATACATGAGACACAGGTTTGATATAGAAAAGTCCTGTATTACTTCATACAAGTTGGCAGAAATAGTCACACAGTTTGCAGACACAGAAACAGGAGACACAGCAGGCCAGAGTAATCCAAGCTCAGCAATCACTCTCCAATACAGATTCAGGATCTTCTTCTCTGTTACCGTAAGTCCATGCAAACGTGGGTCTTTCAAAGAGCAGGGTTCAGAGTCCACAAGTGCTTCAGAGTTCCTCAGTAGGAATAGCTGGAGTACAAGGTCCAAGGCTTACAGGAGTCAAGTCACAGGTTCACTGCAGGCTAGATTCTGAAGCACTGATTGCTCAGCTGTGGCTGCTTAAGAAGCAAAGGAGAGAATCAGGGCGGGAACATGCAAGCTGGAAACTCCATTTTGACTGAGGGCAAGATAGCTGCAGCAAGACAGAAAGTAAAATGGCTGACGAACAAACTGAGTTTCAGGAATATATACATAGAACCTTACATTAGCATTTTTCCCTGTTAAAATCCATTCTGTTAGTTGCTGCCCACTGCTCCAGTTTATTTATATCTTTTTGAATCCTCTCTCTCTCTTCTCTAGTATTAGCTACCCCTCCTAGCTTTGTGTCATCAGCAAATTTGATCAGTTTACCCTCAATTCCTTCATCTAAATCATTGATAAAGATGTTAAACAATACAGGGCCCAAAACAGAGCCTTGTGGTACCCCACTTGAGACATTCTTCCAACTGGATGTGCAGCCATTTACGACCACTCTTTGGGTCTGATCACTAAGCCAATTATGAATCCACCTAACAGTTGCCTTGTCCATTCCATACTTAGTCATTTTTTCAATAAGGATTGTGTGAGATACTTTGTCAAATGCTTTGCTGAAGTCAAGATATACTATACAAGTGGGCATTGGAGTCATTGCGCTACTATCTGTTGGGGAGAACGTTTCGGTTGGTAACTAATCATTCCCCTCTGACTTGGATGAGTCAAGCCAAAGAGAGAAATGCACGAGTCACCAGGTGGTTTCTGTCCCTGCAAAATTTCAAATTTTCAGTAGAACATCAGGCAGGCAAATTACAGGGGAACGCAGATGCACTGTCCAGAGTTCACTGTATGTCATGTGTCCACCCTCCTAAGGTTGAACAAAGGGGGGAGGTATGTGGTACACCAAAGGGGGTCTTGATGGATGGGAGATATATTTCTCCTAGCAGACTAAAGTTTGGTCAGGATTTTCCCGGATCACAAGGACCTGTAATGAGGTCATAGTCACGTGATCAGGTCAGCTGATGTGTACCTCACCTGAGGGTGTGGACTAGGCCTATTTAACAAGGAGCTGTTGTAGTATGTGGGTGTGGAAGGAAGGAGTTTGGCTGGAGTCAGCCTGGAAGAAGTGATTTCTGTTACAGTGTGTCAGTGTGCACCAGGAAGCAAGTACCAGACCACCCGGAATGGCACCTGGCGGTCCCTGCTGGCCTGTAACCGCTTAGTTAAGCCCGTCCCAGCAAGGGTGAGTCTGGGACCAGTGGTTCTCCAAACTGGAGTATGTTATGTTCTATTTTTGATTTTTGTTATCTTGACTTTTGAACCCGTTATTAAAACCACTGAACTTTGAATTGAAAGCCTGTGTG
>JARQOD010001444.1:0-98134 GCA_033576555.1 Oophaga sylvatica | reverse complement strand
AAAATTTTTTGGCAAAAAAACCCGGCCCCTTTCAAAAACCCAGGGAACACCGGGAGGGATCGCAAAATCGTGGCAGACTATTTAACAGACAGAAATCCACCCGCCGAGTGGGGGGCTAAACCGGGAAGTTTTCCCTTTTTACTAGGGCCTTCGAGGGGGAAACCCTCAATAGTTTCTTTTTTTCCACAAGGAGGAATTCGAAGTTGCCAAAGTTTTTATTCGTGAACCCAGCGGACAGTCCAGAAGCGGTAGATGCCTTAAGTCAAAGGTGGCACGAACCTCTGAGTTATGCTTTTCCACCAATAGCGCTGATACCAGTTGTTCTGAGGAAGATTCGAGAAGACGGAGTGAGAGTCCTACTAATAGTTCCGTTTTGGCCAAGGAGGAGTTGGTTTCCGCTTTTAGGTGCCATGACCAGAGAGGATCCAATCGAGCTTTCCGGGTGGAAGGACATCGTTCACCAGGGTCCAGTTCTACACCAGGATCCAGAAAGATTACATCTGTCAGCCTGGATCCTGAACGGGACATTCTAAAAGCTTGAGGCCTATCGGATCAGGTGATAACAACGATCCAAGCTAGCTGGAAACCGGTAACTTCGGCAATATATTATAAAATCTGGAAAAGGTTCTGTCTGGAGGGTGGCAGATCCGATGTCGTAGCTGGAGTCCTGGATGTCCCTCGAGTATTGATTTCCTACATGCAGGCTTTAATATGGGTCTTAGACCTAGCACACTTAAGGTGCAGATCTCAGCATTAAGTACTTACATGGACTATTCACTAGCCTCGCATCCTTGGGTAGTCCGATTCGTCAAAGCAGTCCAAAGATTGCGGCCTACCATTAGACAATTATCTCCCCCCTGGGACTTAAATTTAGTTCTAGCGGCACTCTGTAAAAATCCTTATACGCCGGATAAGGATATGCCTATATCAATCTTGACTATGAAAACAGCTTTTTTGGTAGCCATCACCACAGCCAAGAGAATAGGGGAGATTCAAGCTTTGTCAACAAAAGACCCATATCTGCAGATTAGAGAGGATCACATAGTATTAAAACTAGATCCTGCTTTTTTGCCCAAGGTAGCTTCATTGCAAATTCGTAATCAGGAAATCGTACTCCCATCCTTTTGCGATAATCTGCTAAACATGAAGGAACAGGCTTTACACTCCCTGGATGTTAGACAGGCGGTGATTGATTATTTAGAAGCCACTCGGGCCTGGAGAAAAGACCCTAATTTGTTTATTTTGTTTGGGGGTAAAAACGGGTAAAAAAGCTTCCAAAACATCCATTGCAAGATGGATTACCACTTTAATTACAAAAGCTTACACATCTGAAGGTGTAGTTTGTCCTATAAAGGTAAAAGCCCATTCTACCAGAGCCTTGTCAGCATCATGGGCTGAGAGAACAGGAGCATCATTAGAACAAATCTGTAAGGCAGCTTCTTGGGCTAGAGTAAATACCTTTTGCAAGCACTACAAGTTAGATGTGCTGTCAGGACAGCATACGGCATATGGAAGGAAAGTATTACAGGCCGTAGTCCCACCCTAAGGAGGGTTTCTTTGGTACTCTCCATAGTGCTGTCAGGGGGACGTCCTGGAAAATGGATATTAAACCTACCGGTAATTCGGTTTCCAGGAGTCCACCCTGACAGCACGGTTAGTTCCCCCCCTTGTTTATTTTTTGATATGTATGCTAATTCATATGATGTAATATGTTTAGTAAATTAAACAGTTATCGCTTGCATTTATCCATGGTGTGGTACTTGTCAAATCACTGAGGTATAGGGGAGGAGTGGGACCTTTTAACCTCTCCTGTGCTTTTTCCTGTCGTCCATGGACTCCTGGAAACCGAATTACCGGTAGGTTTAATACCCATTTTCAGTCGTTACTTTTTTGTTAAGTATATAATTCCACATGTGTTAATTCATAGTTTTGATGCCTTCAGTGTGAATGTACAATTTTCATAGTCATGAAAATACAGAGAAATCTTTAAATGCGAAGGTGTGTCCAAACTTTTGGTCTGTACTGTGTGTATGTGTGTGTATATATATATAATATGCATACACTGCTCAAAGAAATAAATGGAACACAACACATTCTAGATCTGAATGAATGAAATATTCTCATTGCATACCTTGTTCTGTACAAAGTTGAAGTGCTGATAACAATCACAAAAAAATCATCAATGGAAATCAAATTTTATAATTTAATTTGAAGTCACCCACAAAATTAAAGTGGAATGTAATGTCCTTAACCCCTTCCCGACCCGTGACGCCTACGTAGGCGTCATGAAAACCAGTGGCATCCCGACCCATGACGCCTACGTAGGCGTCATGCTATAAATCATGTTCCTGCGGGTCGGGTGACTGGGGTCACTGAAAGGTCACCCGACCCGCAGGCACAAGACCCTTTGTGCATCACCCCAGTGGGGGTGGCTTAACCCCCACGTGACTACAATCGCTCTGATTGGGTGTTTCACTTTTAACAGCCAATCAGACCGATTTGTAATATTTCACCAATGAAATTTAGTGAAATATTACAATCCAGCCATGGCTGATGCTGCAATAGCATCTGCCATGGCTGGACACCGAGATCTGACCCCTCCCACACCGAGTGACGGGGGCGATCTGCCGCCGCCACCGATAAATGGCGGCGATCGGTCGCCGCCGTCACTATCTTCTCCCACCTTCCGACCCCCTCCCCCCCCCCCCACTCACCTCTCCCGGTCCTCCGATGTCCCTGGGACCGTCCCGGCGTCGGTCCGGATTCTACATGGGCGCCGCCATCTTGGAAACATGCGGCGGCGCAGTGCGCCTTCCAGTGTCAAAAAAATTATTTTGATCACTGTGATACTCTTTCACAGTGATCAAAATAAAAAAACAGTAAATAAATGCCCCATTTATCACCCCCATAGGTAGGGACAAATAATAAAATATAGAAATTTTTTTTTTGTCTGTTGCTGATTGCGCGATGCTGCGAATTTTGCGCTGCGGATACGCAGCAGATCCGGAAACCATGTACAGTACAATGTAAATAAATGTAAAAAAAAAAAACGCTGTGCACATGCTGCGGATTTTTCCGCGCAGATTTGGTGCGGTTTTAAATCCGCAGCATGTCAATTCTTTGTGCGGATTCCGCAGCGTTTTTACACCTATTCCATTATAGGTGTAAAACCGCAGCGCAAATCCGCACAAAAACCGCAGTAAATCCGCAACGTGTGCACAGGCCCTTAATCCGCGCTAAGTCCGCAGGTAAAACGCAGGTAATTTTACCTGCTGATTTAGCAAAATCCGCACAGAAAAATCGGCAAGTGAATCCGCAATGTGTGCACTGGGCCTTAGGGTTAGACTGGGTTCATATTGCGTTATGGCAGTCCGTTAACTCTGCCCTTCACCCCCATTGTCAGGCGCATCGCGACGCATGCCGTAAAGCGGCATGCGTTCGCAAAGTGCCGTCATTCAGTGACGGAGCCTCGGACGCAGGCTGCAGCGTCTGGGCTCCGTCACCGCTAGCACAGATGAATCATCTGCTGATTCATCTGCGCTAGCGGGTATAGCATAACGCGATCACGTTATGCTATACCGTTACCAGCCCATCAACGCTATGTGTTGAACGGGCTGGTAAAACGCAATATGAACCTAGCCTTAGGGTTAGAGTTAGAACTAAGGTTAGGGTTAGCATTAGGTTTAGAATTAGGGCTAGGGTTGGAATTAGTTAGGGATTAGGGTTGGGGGTTAGCGCCATGCGTTCGCGAAGTGCCGTCATTCAGTGACGGAGCCTCAGACGCAGGCTGCAGCATCTGGGCTCCGTCACCGCTAGCACAGATGAATCATCTGCTGATTCATCTGCGCTAGCGGTATAGCATAACGCGATCACGTTATGCTATACCGTTACCAGCCCATCAACGCTATGTGTTGAACGGGCTGGTAAAACGCAATATGAACCTAGCCTTAGGGTTAGAGTTAGAACTAAGGTTAGGGTTAGCATTAAGGTTAGAATTAGGGTTAGGGTTGGAATTAGGGTTGGAATTAGGGTTGGGATTTGGGTTAGCGGCATGCGTTCGCAAAGTGCCGTCATTCAGTGACGGAGCCTCGGACGCAGGCTGCAGCGTCTGGGCTCCGTCACCGCTAGCACAGATGAATCATCTGCTGATTCATCTGCGCTAGCGGGTATAGCATAACGCGATCACGTTATGCTATACCGTTACCAGCCCATCAACGCTATGTGTTGAACGGGCTGGTAAAACGCAATATGAACCTAGCCTTAGGGTTAGCATTAGGGTTAGAATTAGGGTTAGGGTTGGAATTAGTTAGGGTTGGAATTAGGTTTGGGATTTGGGTTAGCGGCATGCGTTCGCGAAGTGCCGTCATTCAGTGACGGAGCCTCGGACGCAGGCTGCAGCGTCTGGGCTCCGTCGCCGCTAGCACAGATGAATCATCTGCTGATTCATCTGCGCTAGCGGGTATAGCATAACGCGATCGCATTATGCTATACCGTTACAGCCCATCAACGCTATGTGTTGAACGGGCTGGTAAAACGCAATATGAACCTAGCCTTAGGGTTAGAGTTAGAACTAAGGTTAGAGTTAGCATTAGGGTTAGAATTAGGGTTAGGGTTGGAATTAGTTAGGGTTGGGATTTGGGTTAGGTTTGTGGTTAGGGTTATTATTAATATTATTACTATTAATATCCCTTGTCACCCTGTTTTTTCATGAGCACTCTAGGAGTGCCATGTGTGTTATAATGCACAGGCATTTAATCCATAATTTCCATCAAGGGTGTACTTGTATTTATTTTAATATATTTTGTCATATCACTTAATTTCTATAATAGGAAATGAGTATATTTTACATTTATAGTCTATACCTTATGAGTCATGTAGTATACTGGCTATACCCACTCTTAACGGGTGGGTGAATACCTACCTCATATGGCTCATTTTACCAACGTTTTTAGTAACCATGTATTTTAGTATTTGCATGTTATAGATATCTTATTTTTTCCAACTCACACACATTTTTTAATTAATGTATCAAATAAAGGTTTTTGTTTTAATAGCTCATGTTTAGAGACACATAATAGTTCCAGTTGTCTATTTTATCCTAGTTACTATGGCTGTATCTTCCTTAATGGCGTGGGAGGGGCTTGGTATACCAACAGGTATTTAAGAACGGGATTCTAATGGGTCTCCATCCCTGATGAAGAAGGCCTGAGAGCCCTTGAAACGCGTTGGAGTTTGTTTTGACCCTTTCTGGCTCCCGTCCCGTGGTGACGTCACCCGCTTTCCATTCTCCCTCCCTGTCTTACCCGCTCCCTTCAAGCGGCGCCTCTCGGCCGGAGGCGGCCGCGGTTCATCGTCTCAGCTGCGCGGCAGCTCAGGAGGTCTCCTGCTTCATAGGGAGGACGCTCCCTTGTAGGATCTCCTGACTACCACCAATACTATTAGCGCACGGTCTGAGCCTATACACGTCCCCTTGGTAGACGAGCTCCCACATTCAAGCGCCAGATACAGCCTATAGGAAACAAGTAAGTCGCCATCTATTCTCATTAGGCATTTCATTTGCATATATTTTTAGGCTTCTATAAACTTGACATTGTTTATTTTATGTGTGGGTCATTTGAAGCTATTCTCTAATTGCACCCTTATTGGAAGCGCAGGGGTTATTGTTTTATATATACAGGGTTAAAAAAATCAGTTTTCCAGGACGTCCCCCTGACAGCACTATGGAGGACGTCCTCCTCCTCCTTACAGGGACAGGAAGCACACGAGAGGTTAAAAGGTCCCACTCCTCCCCCAATACCTCAGTGTTTTTCCTGTCCCTGCATGGAGGGACACACGAGATATTGCTGCGCAGCTTACCGGGCCCAGGGGGATCGTGCGGTTCGTCCAAATCCTTCCCCCTGTCAAGAGGTCCAGGGCCGATACTCCCTCCTTGGGAGTCCCTCTGCTCCAAAGACCGGGGGCGGACGAGCTCCCGGGTAAGAGCCGCTCCTCACGTTGGGAGGCTCTCGGCTCAGGCGTCTTCCTCCTGGTCCAGGGAGGAACGCCGTACAGGCCTCGTCTGAGAGCGGAACGTCACTTCCGGTGACGCAGGCGCAAAGAATCAGCGTGCGCTCTGGAATGGATCGCAGAAAGGCCGAAGAGCGTCGCATTTGGAATCGCAGGTGCACCGCTAAGATTCATGCGTTCTGGAACAGAACGCAAAAGGTAAAAGCGTCATGTTTTAGGTCGCAATCGTTGTGCGTCCCAGGATGGAACGCAGGTAAGGCGGCGCTGATGACGTCACTAAAAAGAGCGCTATACTAAGAGCGCATGTGTGGTGGCGTTTGAACTATTGGGCGCCATTCTGTGATTTAATCACAGGGAAAGAGTTGTAGCCACCATAGCAATCCTAAAGCAGCAAGGTGAATCTTTCTGCGGCAGGATATGGAGTCTGAAGGAGGATGCGGGGGTGAGTGCGCATAGCGCAAAAAACGGCACCCTCACTATGTAAGATTCATTATCCAGACTCAGTCCTTAGTATACATATTGTTGTATTACTTAGGACAAGGAAACCTCAGCTTGCCTCGGCAGGCAGCGAGAAAATCAGGCAAGGCCTTGGTGAAATCTAATCGCTGTTCCTCATGTCACAAGAGGCTTCCGGATGCGTATAAGAAACCGGTCTGTTGTTCTTGTACACCAACGGTATTGGAGCAAGAAAGATCTTCATTATCTGACCTGAAGGTCCTGATTAAGGAGAAGTGCAAGCATCCTTATCTGCTAGTTCACAACAGCAGCCCACTAGTCAGGGTCCATGTCGCAAGAGACCTAGGTGGGAGTCTGAAGAGGTCCCGAAACCGGAATCAGAAGAGGAAGAAGATGAAGCCAGGAAAAGGCCAGGGTGGAAGATATGGAAGATCTTGTTCAGGCTGTAAGAAGTACAATGCATATGGAAGATGTTCCACGGCCTCAGTCCAGACAGGATTTGATGTTTGGAGGTCTCACAGCTCAGATTCAGAAAGTTTTTCCTATAAGTGATCATATTAAAACCTTGATTCTGAGTGAGTGGAAGGTCGCAGAGCGGAGGTTGGTAATGTCACGTGACTTTAAGAGTCGTCTTCCATTCTATCCTGAGGACTCAAAACTTTGGGAGGAGATTCCAAAAGTGGATATGCCAATTGCAAAAGTGGCAAAAAAGACTTTGATTCCTTTTGAGGACTCTTCAAGTCTTAAAGATCCCATGGACCGGAAAGCGGACATTCTTCTTAAACGGGCCTGGGAATCTTCGGCGGCTTTAACAAGGACCAATATTGCGGCTACTTCGGTAGCAAGGTCTAGTTTTTTTTGGATGGGTCAGCTGGAGGAACAACTAACCAACAAGACCCCTAGAGCTGAAATATTAGAGTCGCTTCCTCTTATCAAATCAGCGACGGCCTTTCTGGCAGATACCTCAGCTGAGTCGGTTAGGTTTTCTGCCAGAAATAGCTCTCCGTCTAATGCAGTCCGTAGAGCTATCTGGTTTAAATCCTGGTCAGGGGATAATGCCTCTAAAAATAAACTATGTTCCTTACCCTTTGCAGGTTCAAAGGTATTTGGCCAGGCGCTAGATGATATCCTAGAGGCGTCAGATAGCAAAAAAGGGTTCCCAGAGGAAAAACCCCAAAAATTTCAGTCCTTTCGGAAGAAACCAGCTTTCCGTAGACAACCTTTTTACAAAGACACAGAGGAGTGAGAGGATAATAAAGTTCTCACCAACAGAAGATAAGTATGGTCTCATCAAGATCTAGAACAATGACGCAGGCACTATGGGGCAGACCTGTTATGCGAGATGAACGTCCAGAACGAGTGGTCTCAAACCATAAGAGAAGGCACAAATAGAGTGACATCTTATCGCCAAGAACATCCCCACATGGTCCAGCAAATTCAGGATATTCAAGATCTTCAGTATCTAATCTCTTCCCAGGTTATAGTGCCAGTTCCAGAATTAGAAGAAAAGATGGGACATTAGTCCTCTCTTTTCCCAATAATGAAACCATCAGGCGAGTCGCGGACAATTCTGAATCTCAAACCATTGAACAAGTTGTTCGGTACAAAAGATTCAGAATGGAGTCTATAAGGTCGGCAATTCCACTAATAGACAAAAACTCGGTAATGTGTACCCTAGACTTAAAAAGTGCGTACTATCAGGTCCCGATTTATCCAATCTCGCAGGGTAAGCCTACCGGACTGTACCCGCCACTTCCAGTTCCAAGGCCTTCCGTTCAGGCTGGCTTCTGCTCCCAGAGTATTTACGAAGCTAATATCAGAAGTCGTAGCCTATCTGAGAAACCAAGGAATTATTGTAATACCGTACTTGGACGACTTTTTGTTAGTGGCTCGAACAGCGGAAGTCCTAAATCATCACACAGAACGAACAGTGTCGGTGCTGGAATGTCTCGTTTGGGTGGTGAATCGAGAAAAATCTCATTTAATACCCAGTTCAAGAAAAGTATTTCTAGGGTATCACTGGATTCCAGATCCAGGACAGCATTCTTACCAGAAGTCAAGCAACAATCGTTAAAAAAGAAGGTTGCAGAGATGGTGAAGAGCAGAGTTACCATAAGAAGAGCTATGCAGGTTCTGGGAGTGATGACATCTTGCATTCCATGCGTCAGATGGGCACAGGCTCATTCAAGACCCTACAAAAAGAAGTTCTATTTCTATGGGATCGTCATCAGGCATCCCTAGACAAGAAGATCCATCTTTCTGCAAAAGTGAAGAGATCTTTAAGTTGGTGGATGCAAAGCAGAAATCTCAGAATAGGAGTTCTTTGGATTCCATCTCCAGTCATAATAATAACCACAGACGCAAGCGCTTGGGCCCATTTAGAAGGGAAGATTCTCCAGGGAAAATGGCAAGAAAAAATCAGACGAATGTCGTCAAACTATCGAGAGCTGTATGCGATTTGGGAGTCGTTAAGAAGAAACCAAAACCGTTTAAAAAAAAAAAAAAAAAAAAAAAACAACATGTTAAAATCCTGTCAGACAATATGACAGCAGTAGCCTTCATAAAACATCAGGGAAGCTCTCGATACAGATCTCTGCAGGATCTAGCAGAGAAGTTACTCATATGGGCAGAACAAACGGTCTTTTCTATAACCACAGTACACCTGGAAGGTTCGCAGAACTTAGTAGCAGACTATCTAAGCAGACAGAAGATCTACCCGACCGAGTGGGAGCTGAACCAGGAGGTCTTCCACTTACTATGCCAACGATGGGGAACGCCTCAGATAGATCTCTTTGCTACAAGAAAGAATTTGAAGCTACCAAGATTTTATTCACTGAACCCAGTGGACAATCCAGAAGGTGTAGATGCCTTGAGTCAAAGGTGGAACGAACCTCTAAATTATGCATTCCCACCAATAGCACTGATACCAGCGGTCCTAAGTAAGATAAGAGAAGACGGAGCGGAGTCGTACTAATAGTTCCGTTCTGGCCAAGGAGGAGCTGGTTTCCACTTCTAGGCGACATGACCACAAAAAAAAACCAATCGAGCTTTCCCGGTGGAAGGACATAGTTCACCAGGGACCAGTTCTTCACCAGGACCCAGAAAGATTGCACCTGTCAGCCTGGATCCTGAACGGGACATTTTAAAAGCTCGTGGTCTATCAGATCAAGTTATAACAACGATTCAGGCCAGCAGAAAACCGGTAACTTCAGCAATATATTATAAGATCTGGAAAAAGTTCTGTCTGGAAGGTGGCAGGTCTGATGCCATAGCTGGAGTCCCGGATGTTCCTCGAGTTCTGGATTTCCTCCAGAAAGGATTTAATATGGGTCTTAGACCTAGTACACTTAAAGTTCAAATCTCGGCATTAAGTACTTACATGGATTATCCATTAGCCTCCCATCTTTGGGTAGTTAGATTGTCAAAGCAATCCAGAGATTGCGGCCCACTATAAGACTGGGGGAGACCTGTGTGTCCTAAACAGTGCCTTCACCCCCCCTCTCCCCACCAATCCCATAAAGAATACACACCAGGCCTGGATGGGTTGAACAGGTCGGTCACAGTTTATTAAATTACCAAAGCAGAGAAAGGCAATTACATTTCGTAACGGGGGCTCATGGCAGAGTTCCTTGTCCGCGATCGACAGGAGATTATGCCTACGAGCGGTCACGAACCTTTGCCCTCCTCTACTAATCCGCTGTGACTTAGTTTTGCTAATAAAGAAAACTTTTTTTTTTTTTACTTGTACATATTACACGTATATACATATCTCCGAAGTACATAAAATGACAGTTCTCTTTATTGAATTATGTAAGGGAGGGAGGGTGGGACAACGAAAGCTTCCAGTGACTGCCGGAGGGGAAAGGAAGTTGATGACCAAAACACCTAAATTTAACCCCTGTAGGAGTGGTCCCAGGTACCTTCCCCTCCGAGGTCACTGGACAGCTGGACATCCCCAATTAGTACATCACCACTGGGAGTGGTGTGGTAGGGAGGGGTGAATTGGGCACGGACAGTATCACCTAGCATCCACCTTATAGGCTCTCCAGTCAGAGGCCCTTTCCTTATTCAGTACAGGGCCTACCAGACTGGGGAGACCTGTGTGTCCTAAACAGTGCCTTCACCCCCCCTCTCCCCACCAATCCCATAAAGAATACACACCAGGCCTGGATGGGTTGAACAGGTCGGTCACAGTTTATTAAATTACCAAAGCAGAGAAAGGCAATTACATTTCGTAACGGGGGCTCATGGCAGAGTTCCTTGTCCGCGATCGACAGGAGATTATGCCTACGAGCGGTCACGAACCTTTGCCATCCTCTACTAATCCGCCACGGTGGATCCGGTGTATGACCTACACAGGACTCCGACCCCCACCCATCACCATTAGGGCCTGTTCAACCCCATCCTGCAGGCCGGACAAAAATATATCTAGGCCAATGTCCGTCAGGTGAACGCCATCCGGTCTGAGTAATGCTGTGTTGTCTCCTTCCAACTGATAATGACGCACCACAATACCACCTTTTTTCCGTACAAATTTCGCCATCCGAGCATTAAACTTTTTTCTTATCCGCTCAATGGCTTTTTGGTCTCTCGCCCCCCACCATACGGCTCGAGGAGTTATTTGTGACCACACCAATACCATATCCTCAAACAAACATGTAAAACGCTCGATGTCCGTTGTCATCCAATTGTACAGTTCCGTGATCTTACTTTTGCCAAGATCATTACCGCCAACATGTAACACGATTATCACCGGGCGTGTCGCCCTCCTGGAGATGTAAACCAACTCTTGAAACACCTGCCGCCATTGAAGGCCTCTTATCCCTCTCCAGTTGACTTCCAAACCCGGGAAGCCTAGACTTTTTCCACCTGGCCGCCGTTCGGCCCTTTTTTCCGCCCAATAGACATATGAATGTCCTACAACCCAAACTTCAACTCCTGAAAGAGACAAAATGTGTTACTTGAGCAGATCAGGTCTTATGTATCTAGCGAAGCACGCGGATTTCCATCGTCCCATCCTCTGCACCTCGGCCTCTGATACCCCGGCCCTAGCTGCCTCGGTAGCTGCCCCTATTCGAAAGGAATGCGTCCCGTATTCTTTTGGATCAGCACCGATTCTTTTCAAACATGATGTGAAAATAGCCTGAAATTGATACCTGGTAAGAGGGGACTCATCTATGTGAGATAGAAAAAATCTGCCTTTGTGTCTTATTGATACATAACTTTTGACTATGGTAAGGGGGCATACTGGGCCATCTGTTGATTTAACCAGCACCCATGTGCCCCTCCCAGTTGGATCACACTTGGATTTTCGCACTCGGATGCGCAGGGCGTCGCTACATACAACTATGTCCTCGGTAATTAAACCGCCTTCCAATGCGTTTTTTGAACGAGGTAATAACTCACTGATACGCAGTGCACCGAAAAAAGCGATAGCGAAAGCTGCTGAGATGAGGGTCGCCTCGTATTGTGATCTGCAGACCGATGGGGATATTGAGATAATGTTGTGTAATACCGTAAGTGAAATGGGGCGACGACATTCTAGACTTGGTTGAAGCCTTTTCCATCCTTTAATGGCTTGTCTGATAAAAAAGAGTTTTGTTACGTCGGCCCACCCCATTAGTTGAAAAAAGAAGGCTAATCCCGATAATTTCATTTGTGCCGATGTGCCCGACGCCCCCGCATTTCTCAGCCGAACCAAAAATTCTGCAGTCACTACCCCTCTAGCGCGATCACACTTATCTACTGGCCTATCCTGAACTAAGGAGCACCATTCCTCCCAAGCCTTACCATAAACCTGCCAGGTAGCCGGTGACACAGAGGCGCGGATTAAGGGCATTAATGATTGGCCACTATGTCCCATAGGGAGAGCGGACACTGAATACCCGTCGGTTGCGCGATGGGAAGCTGGATTCTGAAAGCCTGCCAATCGGAAGATAAAAGTGGGTTAATCAGATTGTCATCAACCTCCGCTACCACTGTGGCTCGACACCATATATTGTTTTTTAAGCATAGCAGAGCTAAATTACGTAACAGAGCGAGTATAGGCAAGGATGACGTTGACATGTGGTTCAAGCTCTTAGCGGTTATAATGTTTCTAGTATGAAACCGTATATTGGCATTTATTAGCAGGTTGGCCCAAATCTCAATGGCTGCTACAATTGTGAAAATTTCCCACAGAACAGGATCTCGACCCCAGCTCGACGCAGCCCAAAGCTCTGGCCAATTACTTCTGCACCACTGCTCTTTGTAGACCACTGCGAAACTGTGTTCTTTGTTCCACCCAACTGAGAGCCCAATGTCTATATTTGACGTTTCGTTAAACATGACACATGTATGACCATTGTATGATTCCAGGAATGTTTTCCAAATTGTCATGTCAGCTTTTAACGAGCGAGTTAATCTGATTCTATGGCCGGGCTGAGAAACGCCCTTTGTTGCCAACGATAATCGGCGAGAGAAGGCTCTGCCGACTGGCATTACGCGGCTGGCGAATGTCAGTAGGCCCAGTAGGGCCTGCATCTGCTGAAGGGTGACTTTTTTAACTGAGCAGAAGCTTTCCAGCATCTGAAGTGTCTTTTGTATTTTTTCTGAAGGTAACCGGAAAATCATCGAATTGGTGTCTATTTCAATGCCCAAAAAGGATAATACGTTACACGGTCCGATTGTTTTTTCGGGTGATAGGGGGACACCGAAATGACGCGATATAAGTTTAAATTTTGTCAGCAGGAAAGAACAGAGTTTGGAATTTCTTGGACCGACGAACAAAAATCGTCGAGGTAATGAAGCAATGAATTATTGCCTGTTTCATGGCGGACGACCCAATCCAGAAACGTACTGAATAACTCAAAATAATGACACGAGATTGAACACCCCATCGGCAGGCACATATCGAAATAATAGTGTTGGTCTACTTTGCATCCTAATAGGTGGTAACATTCGGGATGGACGGGTAAAAGGCGAAATGCCGATTCTATATCTGATTTAGCTAGCAGAGCGCCGGGCCCTGCAGCGCGGACTAAATCTACAGCTTTGTCAAAAGACGCGTATGTGACAGAGGCTTCCTCGGGGGGATCGCTTCATTAACAGATTGGCCCTTTGGGTGAGAAAGGTGATGGATTAAACGATATTTGCCGGGTTCTTTTTTCGGAATAATGCCTAGAGGCGAAATTTTAATGTTTTTGAAGGGCAGGGACTGAAATGGACCCGCCATTCTACCAAGCTCGACTTCCTTTATTATTTTTTGGTTTAAGATTTCGGGGAATTCTCGCACCGATTTTAGGTTATTGGCGACTGCCAATGTTTTGTTAGGTTTGTAGGGGATAAAGAAACCGTCTGTAAAGCCGGAGAGTAGTAGCTGCGCCGCTTCCTTATTGGGGTAAAGATTTAACCAGGGGCCCATCGCGGCTACGTTCACCGGGGTTTTGCCTTGTGGGCGCTCTGTTCTTTTGACGTGTACACCTTGCGGCTGGGTGTTCTCCCCCGCAGGCTGAGCAGTCGTGTCTAAACTTACAAAGTGTTTGGAAGCGGCAGTTCCCCTCGTTAAATAGCCAGCAGGCCCCGGGTTTTCTAACGACCACCGAGTGTTGACCTGCGGAGTAATTAGTGGTCGCAGATGAAAAGGGGGACTTTTTTTTGGTCTAGCATCAATCGTAACCACACCTCTGTCGCTTTTACCCCCCATCCTAGATCGGGCTGTAGGGCCAGCCGCTTGCGGAAGTCTTCATCGTATTGTCGCCAAGCGAATCCGCCATGCGACTTATATGTGTTATATATCATATCCTGATATATGAATAATTCGGAGCATCGTTCCGGATGCTTCTGGCCCATAACACAGCCCAATACTGCAAACGCCTGTAGCCAATTGTTCATGGTTCTTGCTATTTTCGGTTTGTTTCTATCATATATCCCACCTCCCGTTCTCCTTTCTATATCCACGTTCTGTTGATCGATGGACAATAGTGACCATATGTCAACGTAAACATTACTCCAAATTTTTACTTTAATCTCCTGGTCTAAATGTGCACCTAGCGGGCTGATCCCTCAGTAAAAACCTTCTTTGTGCAAACTTGCTGACTGAAGCGTAGAGTTGCCTTCCGCTGTTCCGCTTGGTTGCGGTAAGCGTTGCCTCAGCTCGTTGATCGCTGAGGATAGCTCTTTTTCTTTTAAAATCAAATCATTTAACGTAATATAGTCCTTGTTATTAGAACACTCACCGCTTTGTGCTGTAGGAGGAGTGATGACCGATGCGGGTGGAACCCTGGCTCCCGCTGGCGCAGGAGGGGTGACAACCAGCGCTGGAGTTACTCCGGCTCCTGCTTGGGTGAAAGATGGGTTAACATGTTGGCTGGACGGCCCGGGGGAAGGAGAAGCGTCTTCCCGGCTGAAAGCCATATTTGAGGCATGTAATGTAATATCCTGCGCAAGAACCGGAGTGAAGCCCGATGATGGGGAACTCCGGTTCCGGGTTGCGCAAGAGCAGGAGTGTATACCAGTATTGGCGTAACTCCTGCTCCGTGTTGGTTGGTGGTCTGCTGGTTGTTCAGGCTGGAAGCCCTGGGGGATGGGTGTCCCAGGCTGATAGCCACCGAAGGAGCACGTGATGGTTGACGTGCGCTGCGTGACCGATGGCGCCGATTTTGCCGCAGCGACGTCTCAGATTTTCCCGACGTCGAGGGCGATTGTGATGCGCGACATCTTCGCTGATTAGTTTGGGAACTACACGGGCGACTCTTATAGGGGTGGTGAAAATGATCACGGGAATCTTCGGAGGAGGATTGGGAAGACGTATAGCGTGTAGACAAACGTCTGTTGCGGCTATGGGTGGCCCTCGGGGCTTGCGAATACGCAGACAGAGGCAGGGGGGGGTTACTGGCCATAGCGGGTAGTGGTGTGCTGTTAGTCAGGGGAGGGTAAATTGAGTTATAGGTATACGGGGTGGCGGGGGTTAATACGGGATCTTTAGTCATGGGAGGGTTAATAGTGTTATAGTTATATGGGGTGGAGGGGGTTAATAAGGGATCTTTATTAGGTATTAGGGCAGGGGGGGCTGCTATATATGTAATGTCAGTGTTTGGTGCTATTACTGTATTACTGTACCCCTGCTGAACGCTCTGATCGGTCATATCAGTCCGAGCAGAGTGTTCTACAGTGGGATTATGTGCTGTAGAACCGATCTCCAGGCTCCCCCCAGCAGGCATTACAGCTGCGCCTGCCTGGGAATGTGTGGGGACCGGTCCCTGGATGCTGCTGCGATCTCCTATGTTTCCCTGATAGTCCTGGCATTGTTGTGGCCGAGACCGGAAGTGACGCTGAGAAGGGGGCGGAGTCTGATCAGGAAGTTCCTGTGCCTGGGCCCTGCGTGTCTCGGCGCGCTGCCTGCTCCCACGAGCAGGCCTAGAAGAACCCTCCCCCACCTGCAGCCTCTCAGGATGCCGAGTGCCTCTACCCGACCGCCGGGCCATCCGCATCAGCGGCACAACGCCCCCTGGGTCGGCAGCATCAGGGGCCTGTAAAGGAACACCAGGCTGGGGCGCCGGCGATGCTCCCTGGGTTCGGGGTAACGCATCACCCCCAGCAGCTGCAGCCGGCTCTTGTGGAAGAACGGCCGACAACAAGAGTGTAACTGGAGCCCGGGTTAACGGTAAGACACCAGAGGGGCCCGGAGGGGGGCAGGGGTTAAACTGCTGAGCAGGCGGCGCGGGGACCTCTGAGTGATTAGGGGGACCCTGGACCGCTGGGCCAAAAGGGGGGACATGAGGCAGGCTGGATTCACTCACAGGCCCCGCTGGGATTAGGGGGTGAGGAGACGGCGCAGGGAGATGAGCACGGAGGGTGCTAATCATAGCTAGAATCCAGGGCTCACCTTCCTGCGCCGCTCTCCTATGCAGGGCCTCACTCCAATCGTCTGCCATGGCTACCACAACAAAAGCTTCCAGTGACTGCCGGAGGGGAAAGGAAGTTGATGACCAAAACACCTAAATTTAACCCCTGTAGGAGTGGTCCCAGGTACCTTCCCCTCCGAGGTCACTGGACAGCTGGACATCCCCAATTAGTACATCACCACTGGGAGTGGTGTGGTAGGGAGGGGTGAATTGGGCACGGACAGTATCACCTAGCATCCACCTTATAGGCTCTCCAGTCAGAGGCCCTTTCCTTATTCAGTACAGGGCCTACCAGACAGTTGTCTCCCCCCTGGGACTTAAATCTAGTTTTGGCGTCTCTTTGTAAAAATCCTTTCACACCAAACAGGGAGTTACCTGTTTCAATCTTATCGATGAAAACTGCGTTTTTGGTAGCAATCACCACAGCCAAGAGAGTAGGGAAATTCAAGCACTTTCCATTAAAGACCCATATCTGCAGATCAGAGAGGATCACATAATATTAAAACTTGACACTGCTTCCTTGCCCAAGGTAGCTTCCTGGCAAAATCGCAATCAAGAAACATACTCCCATCTTTTTGTGAAAAACCATTAAACGTAAAAGAACAAGCTTTACACTCCCTTGACGTTAGACAGGCAGTGATTGATTACTTGGAGGCCACTAAGCTCTGGAGGAAAGACCCTAATTTGTTTATTTTGTTTGGAGGTAAAATTAGGGGTAAAAAAGCTTCCAAAGCATCCATTGCAAGATGGATTACCACTATAATCTCAAAAACTTACACATCTGAGGGTGTAGTTTGTCCTATAAAGATAAGAGCCCATTCTACCAGAGCATTGTCAGCATCATGGGCTGAAAGAGCAGGAGCATTATTAGAACAAATTTGTAAGGCAGCCTCTTGGGCTCGGGTAAATACCTTTTGCAAGCACTACAAACTAGATGTGCTAGCAGGACAACATACGGCATATGGTAGAAAAGTATTACAGGCCGTAGTCCCACCCTAGGAGGGTTTCTTTGGTACTCTCCATAGTGCTGTCAGGGGGACGTCCTGGAAAATGGGTATTATACCTACCGATAATTCGGTTTCCAGGAGTCCATCCTGACAGCACGGTTAGTTCCCTCCCTTGTCTATCTTGTTATATATGCTAATTCATATGATGTAATATGTTTAAGGAAATTAAAGTGTTATCACTGGCATTAATCCATGGTATGGTACTTGTCAAATCACTGAGGTATTGGGGGAGGAGTGGGACCTTTTAACCTCTCGTGTGCTTCCTGTCCCTGTAAGGAGGAGGAGGACGTCCTCCATAGTGCTGTCAGGATGGACTCCTGGAAACCGAATTATCGGTAGGTATAATACCCATTTTTGAGGAAAAAAATGATTTTTTCTTTTCACGGCTCTGCATTATAAACTTCTGTGAAGCACGTGGGGTTCAAGGTGCTCACCACACATTTGGATAAGTTCCTTGCGGGGTCTAGTTTACAAAATGGGGTCACTTGTGGGGGGTTTCTACTGTTTAGGCACATCAGGGGCTCTGCAAACAAAACAAGATGCCCGCACACCATTCCATCAAGTCGGCATTTCAAAGCGTCACTACATCCCTTCCGAGCCCTGACGTGTGCCCAAAAAGTGGTTCCCCCCCACATATGGGTTACCATATGTGAAGCACGTGGGGGTTCAAGGTGCTCACCACACATTTGGATAAGTTCCTTGCGGGGTCTATTTTCCAAAATGGGGTCACTTGTGTGGGGTTTCCACTGTTTAGGCACATCAGGGGCTCTCCAAATGCGACATGACGCCCGCAGACCATTCCATCAAATCTGCAATCCGAAACGTCACTACTTCCCTTCCAAGCCCCGACGTGTGCCCATACAGTAATTTTCTCCCACATATTGGGTATCAGCGTACTCAGGACAAATTGTACAACAACTTTTGGGGTCCAATTTCTCCTGTAACCATTGTGAAAATAAAAAATAGGGGGCTAAAAAATAATTTTTTGAGAAAAAATTATTTTTTATTTTCACAGCTCTGCGTTATAAACTTCTGTGAAGCACCTGGGGGTTCAAAGTGCTCACTGTGCATCTAGATAAGTTCCTTAGGGGGACTAGTTTCCAAAATGGGGTCATTTGTGGGGGAGCTCCAAAGTTTAGGCACACAGGGGCTCTCCAAACACGACATGGTGTCCGCTAACGATTGGAGCTAATTTTCCATTAAAAAAAGTCAAATGGCGCTCCTTCCCTTCTGAGCCCTGCCGTGCGCCCAAACAGTGGTCCCCCCCCCACATATGGGGCACCAGCGTACTCAGGAAAAACTGGACAACAACTTTTGGGGTCCAATTTATCCTGTTACCCTTGGGAAAATAAAAAATAGCGGGCTAAAAAATGATTTTTGAGAAACAAAAATTATTTTGTTATTTTCACTGCTCTGCGTTTATAAACTTCTGTGAATCACTTGGGGGTTCAAAGTGCTCACTACACATCTAGATAAGCTCCTTGGGGGATCTAGTTTCCAAAATGGGGTCACTTGTGGGGGAGCTCCAATGTTTAGGCACACAGGGACTCTCCAAATGCGACATGGCAACCGCTAAATATTCCAGCATATTTTCCATTCAAAAAGTCAAATGGCGCTCCTTCCCTTCTGAGCCCTGCCGTGCGCCCAAACAGTGGTTTATGACTACATATGAGGTATCGGTGTACTCAGGAGAAATTGCCAAACAAATTTTAGGATCCATTTTATCATGTTCCCCATGTAAAAATGAAAAAATTGATGCTAAAAGAAAATTTTTGTTGGAAAAAAATAAAATGTCCATTTTTTTCCTTCCACGTTGCTTTAGTTCCTGTGAAGCACCTGAAGGGTTAATAATCTTCTTGAATGTAGTTTTGAGTAGCTTGAGGGGTGCAGTTTTTATAATTGTGTCACTTTTGGGTATTTTCTGCCATATAGACCCCTCAAAGTGACTTCAAATGTGAGGTGGTCCCTAAAAAAAAATGGTTTCTTAAATTTTGCTGTAAAAATGAGATATCACTGGTCAACTTTTAACCCTTGTAACTTCCTAACAAAAAAAAAATTTTGTTTCCAAAATTGTGCTGATGTAAAGTAGACATGTGGGAAATGTTATTTATTAACTATTTTGTGTCACATAACTCTCTGGTTTAACAGAATAAAAATTAAAAATTTGAAAATTGTGAAATTTTAAAATTTTTGCCAAATTTCCATTTTTTTCACAAATAAACGCAAAAATTATCGACCTAAATTTACCACTAACATAAAGCCCAATATGTCACGAAAAAACAATCTCAGAATCGCTAGGATCCGTTGAAGCGTTCCTGAGTTATTGCCTCATAAAGGGACACTGGTCAGAATTGCAAAAAATGGCAAGGTCTTTAAGGTCAAAATAGGCTGGGTCATGAAGGGGTTAAAACAAGTAAAAATGATGCTCAGTAGTGTGTGTAGCCTCCACGTGCCTGTATGACCTCCCTACAACGCCTGGGCATGCTCCTGATGAGGCGGCGGATGGTCTCCTGAGGGACCTCCTCCCAAACCTGGACTAAAGCATCCGCCAACTCCTGGACAGTCTGTGGTGCAACGTGACTTTGTTGGATGGAGCGAGACATGATATCCCAAATCTGCTCAATCGGATTCAGGTCTGGGGAACGGGCGGGCTAGTCCATAGCTTCAATGCTTTAAACTTGCAGGGAATGCTGACACACTCCAGCCACATGAGGTCTGGCATTGTCCTGCATTAGGAGGAACCCAGGGCCAACTGCACCAGCATATGCTCTCACAAGGGGTCTGAGGATCTCATCTCGGTACCTAATGGCACTCAGGCTACCTCTGGCGAGCACATGGAGGGCTGTGCGGCCTTCAAAGAAATGCCACCCCTCACCACTACTGACCCACTGCCAAATCAGTCGTGCTGAAGGATGTTGCAGGCAGCAGATTGCTCTCCACGGCGTCTCCAGACTCTGTCACGTCTGTCACATGTGCTTAGTGTGAACCTGCTTTCATCTGTGAAGAGCACAGGGCGCCTGTGGTGAATTTGCCAATCCTGGAGTTCTGTGGCAAATTGTAAGCGTCCTGCACAATGTTAGGCTATAAGCACAACCGTCATCTGTGAACATCGTGCACTCAGACAATCCTCATGGAGTCTGTTTCTAACCGTTTGTGCAGACACAGGCACATTTGTGGCCTGCTGGAGGTAATTTTGCAGGGCTCTGGCAGTGCTCTTCCTCCTTGCACAAAGGCGGAGGTAGCGGTCCTGCTGTTGGGTTGCCCTCCTACGGCCCTCCACATCTGGTGTACTGGCCTGTCTCCTGGTAGCGCCTCTGGACACTACGCTGACAAACAGCAAACCTCGCCACAGCTTGCATTGATGTGCCATCCTGGATGAGCTGCACTACCTGAGCCACTTGTGTGGGTTGTAGAATCCATCTTATGCTACCCTAAGTGTAAAAGCACAGCCAACTTTCAAAAGTGACCAAAACATCAGCCAGAAAGCATTGGTACTGAGATGTGGTCTGTGGTCCCCACCTGCAGAACCACTCTTTTATTGAGCGTGTCTTGCTAATTGCCAAAATTTCCATCTGTTGTCTATTCTATATATCTGACTGGAGCCCATACAGTCCATATCTACAATAATATATACCTGACAGGAGCCCATACAGTCTATATGTACAATAATATATACCTGACAGGAGCCCATACAGTCTATATCTACAATAATATATACCTGACAGGAGCCCAGTCTGTATCTACACTAATATATACCTGACAGGACCCTGTACAGTCTATAGCTACAATAATATATACCTGACAGGAGCCCATACAGTCTATATCTACAGTAATATATACCTGGCAGGAGCCAGTACAGTCTATATCTACAATAATATATACCTGACAGGAGCCAGTACAGTCTATATCTACAGTAATATATACCTGGCAGGAGAAAGTACAGTCTATATCTACAATAATATATACCTGACAGGAGCCTGTACAGTCTATATCTACAGTAATATATACCTGACAGGAGCCCATACAGTCTATATCTACAGTAATATATACCTGAAGGAGCCAGTACAGTCTATATGTACAATAATATATACCTGACAGGAGCCCAAACAGTCTGTATTACAATAATATATACCTGACAGAGCCATACAGTTTATATCTACAATCATATATACTGACAGGAGCCCAGTCTGTATCTACAATAATATATACCTGACAGGAGCCCATACAGTCTATATCTACAATAATATATACCTGACAGGAGCCCAGTCTGTATCTACAATATTATATACCTGACAGGAGCCCATACAGTCTATATCTACAGTAATATATACCTGACAGAAGCCAGTACAGTCTGTATCTACAATAATATATACCTGACAGGAGCCCGTACAGTCTATAGCTACAGTAATATATACCTGACAGGAGCCCGTACAGTCTATATCTACAATATTATATACCTGACAGGAGTCCATACAGTCTATATCTACAGTAATATATACCTGACAGGAGTCCATACAGTCTATACAATAATATATACCTGACAGGAGCCCGTACAGTCTGTATCTACAGTAATATATACCTGACAGGAGCCCGTACAGTCTATATCTACAATATTATATACCTGACAGGAGCCCATACAGTCTATATCTACAGTAATATATATCTGACAGAAGCCAGTACAGTCTATATCTACAATAATATATACCTGACAGGAGCCAGAACAGTCTACAGTCATGGCCAAAAGTTTTGAGAATGACACAAATATTATATTTTCACATGATCTGCTGCCCTCTGGTTTTTATGTGTGTTTGACAGATGTTTTTATCACAGACAGACAGAAATATAATAATTGCAAACATATGAGTAACAAAAGCTTATATTGACAGTTAGAATGAGTTAATGCAGCAAGTCAATATTTGCAGTGTTGACCCTTTTTCTTCAGGACCTCTGCAATTCTCCCTGGCACGCTCTCAATCAACTTCTGGACCAAATCCTGACTGATAGCAGTCCATTCTTGCACAATCAATGCTTTCATTTTGTCAGAATTTTTAGGTTTTTGTTTGCCCACCCGTCTCTTGATGATTGACCACAAGTTCTCAATGGGATTAAGATCTGGGGAGTTTCCAGGCCATGGACCCAAAATCTCTGTTTTGTTCCCTGAGCCATTTAGTTATCACCTTTGCTTTATGGCAAGGTGCTCCATCATGCTGGAAAAGGCATTGTTGATCGCCAAACTGCTCTTGGAGGGTTGGAGAAGTTTCTCTTGGAGGACATTCTGGTACCATTCTTTATTCATGGCTGTGTTTTTAGGCAAGACTGTGAGAGAGTCGATTTCCTTGGCTGAGAAGCAACCCCATACATGAATGGTTTCAGGATGCTTAACAGTTGGCATGAGACAAGACTGGTGGTAGCGCTCACCTTGTCTTCTCCGAATGAGGCGTTTTCCTGATGTCCCAAACAATCGAAAAGGGGATTCATCAGAGAAAATAACTTTACCCCAGTCCTCCGCAGTCCACTGCCTGTACCTTTTGCAGAATATCAGTCTGTCCATGATGTTTTTTCTGGAGAGAAGTGGCTTCTTTGCTGCCCTCCTTGAGACCAGGCCATGCTCCAAGAGTCTCTGCCTCACAGTGCGTGCAGATGCACTCACACCTGCCTGCTGCTATTCCTGAGCAAGCTCTGCACTGCTGGTAGCCCGATCCCGCAGCTGAAACACTTTTAAGAGATGGTCCTGGCGCTTGCTGGTCAAGCCAAGCGACTTAATCCTTATTGAAGAGGTTTGTTGAGCCAGTGGTTCCCATGGCTGCGCCTCCCGATCCTGTTTTGGTTGAGGGCAATTTGGATTATGTGGTTGAGAAAATATTGGATTCTCGTTTTGCTAGACAGAAACTCCAGTATTTGGTTAAGTGGAGAGGTAATGGACAGGAGGACAATTCTTGGGTGTTTGCTTCGGACATCCATGCTGGGAGACTGATCCGTGCCTATCATCGAGCTCATCCTGATCGGCCTGGTTGCGCAGGTGGGGGTTCGGTGACCCCTCAAGGGGGGCTACTGTTGTGAACACGCTGGAGGCGACTTCGGAGCTGGGGCTCCCTCCGATGGTTGCTGAGGGTAATGAACCAATTGCTGAATGGCTTTCAGCTGGGTCTGAATGGTCTGATATAAGTGACCTGAACTCCCATCAGCCTAGCCGGTAATCAATTGTTCTTCCAGGTCTTGCTTGGAGCTCAGCTTGCATTCCTGCTTTGATTCAGATAAGTGATTTGCTGTTTTTTTTTCCTCTGGTTGGATTTTCCTTGCTGGTTCGCTGCCTTGCAGTGGACTTCAGCCTGGTTCCCTTTTGGGGCCTGGCGCTGCAATTTTGCTCAGTTTGTGTTTGCACTTTTGCTCTGTTCCTCTGTCACTTTTTATTTGCTGACTTGTTGTGTGTTACACCAGAGATCTGATTTAGGTGGTAGAGATTGTGTGATCTCAGGTTTTTTGTTAATGAGAAGTGTTGGTATTTTTGTCAGGGTTTTTTTGGGTTGCAATCAGAATTCTTTCCTATACTTTTCTATCTAGATAGAATTGGGCCCCAGCGTTTGCTCATTCTATTTTCTGTCTGTGTTCGTATTTTCTTCTTGTCTAACCGCCATTACATGTTTGGGGGCTTCCTATTTCTTTGGGGGTTCTGCTACGGGGCAGTTAGCTTTCATCTTTCTGCCTTTATGTGTAGCTATCTCTCCGGCTGTGACGAGGCATCTAGGATCACCGTAGGTACGCTCCACAGCTACTTCTAGTGTTGCGGTTAGTTTAGGGTCCTGCAACCCAATAGTTTCCAGCCTCTCTAATGTATTGCTACTTTGGCTATTTTTGCTATTTCTCCTCAGCTACCGAAACATAACAGTGTACTGTATCAGTAGCGTACAGCTGTATACAGTGTTGGGGTAATTTTAAATCTCTGTATATATTTCAGGAGTAACACACACGCTCACAAGCTCAGTATGGATAACATCAGAATATGAAAAGCAGAAAAAGTGTAATGTATCAGTAGCGTACAGCTGTATACAGTGTTGGGGTAATTTTAAATCTCCATATATATTTCAAGAGTAACACACATGCTCTCTCAGTATGGATTTGACCGTAATACAGAAGGCAGAAAAACGGTACTGTATCAGAAGACACCAGCTGTATACGGTTTTGGGGAAAAATTAAATCTCCGTATATATTTTCGTAGTCACACACAGATAGTCAGCATGTATTTGTCCGTGATACCAGCCGGTACACGGTAGTGTGAGGAGCGTACAGCTCTATACGGTATGGGAAAAAATGAACGCTCTGTGCAGAAAAAATGAGTAAAAGTATTAGTGCTGTGTTAAAAAGCAGTCTGCACAGCAGTGTACATACAGCAATACTGGTAGCAGGCAGCCTAATAATCAGCTCTGCTGCTGCACACAAGAAATTCCTCCCCTGTCACTGGCAGGCAGCCTAATAATCAGCTCTGCTGCTGCACATAAGCAATTCCTCCCTGTCACTGGCAGGCAGCCTAAGAACCTGCACTGCTGCACACAACAAAATCCTCCCCTGTCACTGCACACTAACTGTACAGCTAATAGCTATCAGCACAAGCACAGAATTATTATTTATTTCCTGCCTAACGCTCTCCTTACTGAGAACCAGCGTCAGCAACCTCTCCCTACACTAAGATTGGCAGAAGTAAAATGGCGGTCGGCGGTCAGGGCTTTTATAGCCACTGTGACGCCACACAAAGCAAGCCAATCACTGCAATGCCCTTCTCTAAGATGGTGCTGGCCGCTGCCCATGTCATCGCGTTGCCCACAGTCTGCGTCCTTGCTCATTGGCTGAGAAAAGGCCCTTCAAGCACTATGGGAAAACCGACTTTGGCCCTCGGGTCGCCGAACGCATGGCCGACCTCATGCTGTGGTCGGGTTTCGCTCGGCGAAACCCAGATTTGGCGAAAGTCGGTCTTTTTTTAATCTGACCGACCTGTTTCGCTCAACTCTAGTGCTGAGTTATTAGTGCCCACTCACTGCCCGCCATGTGCTGAGTTATTAGTGTCCACTCACTGCGCGCCATGTGCTGAGTTATTAGTGCCCACTCACTGCCCACCATGTGCTGAGTTATTAGTGCCCACTCACTGCCCGCCATGTGCTGAGTTATTAGTGTCCACTCACTGCCCGCTATGTACTCAGTTATTAGTGCCCACTCACTGCCCACCATGTGCTGAGCTATTTGTGCCACCACTGCCATGTGCTCAGCTATTAGTGCCACTCACTGCCATGTGCTCAGCTATTAGTGCCCACTCACTGCCCATCATGTACTGAGTTATTAATGCCCACTCACTGCCCATGTGCTCAGCTATTAGTGCCCACTCACTGCCCACCATGTGCTGAGTTATTAGTGCACACTCACTGCCCACCATGTGCTGAGTTATTAGTGCTCACTCACTGCCCACCATGTGCAAGTTATTAGTGTCCACTCACTGCCCACCATGTGCTGAGCTATTAGTGCCCACCATGTGCTGAGTTATTAATGCCCACTCACTGCCCACCATGTGCTGAGTTATTAGTGCCCACTCACTGCCCACCATGTGCTGAGTTATTAGTGCCCACTCACTGCCCACCATGTACTAAGTTATTAGTGCCCACTCACTGCCCACCATGTGCGAGTTATTAGTGTCCACTCACTGCCCACCATGTGTTGAGCTATTAGTGCCCACTCACTGCCCACCATGTGCGAGTTATTTGTGTCCACTCACTGCCCGTCATGTGCTGAGTTATTAGTGCCCACTCATTGCCCACCATGTGCTGAGTTATTAGTGCCCACTCACTGCCCGCCATGTGCGGAGTTATTAGTGCCCACTCACTACCCACCATGTGCTGAGATATTAGTGTCCACTCACTGCCCGCCATGTGCTGAGTTTAGTGTCCACTCACTGCCTGCCATGAGCTGAGTTGTTAGTGCCCACTCACTGCCCGTCATGTACTGAGTTATTAGTGCCCACTCACTGCCCGCCAAGTGCTGAGATATTAGTGTCCACTCACTGCTCTCCACGTACTGAGTTATTAGTGTCCACTCACTACCCGTCATGTACTGAGTTATTAGTGCCCACTCACTGCCCGCCAAGTGCTGAGATATTAGTGTCCACTCACTGCTCTCCACGTACTGAGTTATTAGTGCCCACTCACTGCC
This sequence comes from Oophaga sylvatica, assembly GCA_033576555.1. Taxonomy (NCBI): domain Eukaryota; kingdom Metazoa; phylum Chordata; class Amphibia; order Anura; family Dendrobatidae; genus Oophaga; species Oophaga sylvatica. Next base: position 71,589 of record JARQOD010001444.1, on the reverse strand, counting down.
CACCATGTGCTGAGTTAGTGCTCACTCACTGCCCACCATGTGCTGTTATTAGTGCCCACTCACTGCCCGCCATGTGCTGTTATTAGTGCCCATTCACTGCCCGCCATGTACTGAGTTAATGCCCACCATGTGCGAGTTATTAGTGTCCACTCACTGCCCGCCATGTACTGAGTTATTAGTGCCCACTCACTGCCCACCATGTGCTGAGCTATTTGTGCCCACTCACTGCCCATGTGCTCAGCTATTAGTGCCCACTCACTGCCCATCATGTACTGAGTTATTAATGCCCACTCACTGCCCATGTGCTCAGCTATTAGTGCCCACTCACTGCCCACCATGTGCTGAGTTATTAGTGCACACTCACTGCCCACCATGTGCTGAGTTATTAGTGCTCACTCACTGCCCACCATGTGCAAGTTATTAGTGTCCACTCACTGCCCACCATGTGCTGAGCTATTAATGCCCACCATGTGCTGAGTTATTAATGCCCACTCACTGCCCACCATGTGCTGAGTTATTAGTGCCACTCACTGCCCACCATGTGCTGAGTTATTAGTGCCCACTCACTGCCCACCATGTGCTGAGTTATTAGTGCCCACTCACTGCCCGCCATGTACTAAGTTATTAGTGCCCACTCACTGCCCACCATGTGCGAGTTATTAGTGTCCACTCACTGCCCACCATGTGTTGAGCTATTAGTGCCCACTCACTGCCCACCATGTGCGAGTTATTTGTGTCCACTCACTGCCCGTCATGTGCTGAGTTATTAGTGCCCACTCATTGCCCACCATGTGCTGAGTTATTAGTGCCCACTCACTGCCCGCCATGTGCGGAGTTATTAGTGCCCACTCACTGCCCGCTATGTACTGAGTTATTAGTGCCCACTCACTGCCCACCATGTGCTGAGATATTAGTGTCCACTCACTGCCCGCCATGTGCTGAGTTATTAGTGTCCACTCACTGCCTGCCATGAGCTGAGTTATTAGTGCCCACTCACTGCCCACCATGTGCTGAGGTATTAGTGCCTACTCACTGCCCGTCATGTACTGAGTTATTAGTGCCCACTCACTGCCCGCCAAGTGCTGAGATATTAGTGTCCACTCACTGCTCTCCACGTACTGAGTTATTAGTGTCCACTCACTACCCGTCATGTACTGAGTTATTAGTGCCCACTCACTGCCCGCCAAGTGCTGAGATATTAGTGTCCACTCACTGCTCTCCACGTACTGAGTTATTAGTGACCACTCACTACCCGTCATGTGCTGAGTTATTAGTGCCCACTCACTGCCCACCATGTGCTGAGTTAGTGCTCACTCACTGCCCACCATGTGCTGTTATTAGTGCCCACTCACTGCCCGCCATGTGCTGTTATTAGTGCCCACTCACTGCCCGCCATGTACTGAGTTAATGCCCACCATGTGCGAGTTTTAAGTGTTCACTCATTGCCCACCACGTGCTGAGTTATTAGTGTCCACTCACTGCCCGCCATGTACTGAGTTATTAGTGCCCACTCACTGCCCACCATGTGCTGAGTTATTAGTGTCCTCCCACTGTCATGTGCCGCGTTACTCTCCAAATTTAAATATAATATTACACAGTAATGGCAGACACTATATGTGTCCATGCTCTGTCCTCCACTATTACACAGTGATGGCCGACACTTTGTGTCCATACTCTGTCCTCCCACTATTACACAGTGGCGGCTGTGGAGACATGCGGGGGTCAGTGGATGCCATGGTTCGCTACCCAAAACTGCAAGGGCAAAAGGTCATCTCACCGAACCATGGGCATACCCACCGTGGGGCAGGGGGGGGGCAGCTGCTCCCCCCTAGAAGCAGGGGCGCACAGTGCTTGAACCGGCCGTCGGCCCCGCCGACATTGAACTGACAGTTCAGTGCCGGCGGGCCCTTTAATCGCGGGCGGAATGTGGTGAGGAAGGCCTTGCGGCCTTCCATATGCAGCACAGGGGACGTAATCATCATCACACCGCCTGCGCGCCCTGATGACGTCACGCCGCCTATGCCAGGAGAAGACGGAGTCCAGAGAGCGCTTCTTCAGAGCAGCGGGGGAGATAGGTGAGTACTGGCATTTTTTTTTTACGCTGGGCCAGCCTATGGGGGATTATGCTGGCTATTGTGAGATTATGCTTGCTATGGGGGATTATGCTGTCTATTGTGGGATTATGCTGCCTATGGGGGATTATGCTGGCCATGGGGGATTATGCTGGCTATTGGGGATTATGCTGCCTATGGGGGATTATGCTGGCTATGGGGGATTATGCTGGCTATGGGGGATTATGCTGGCTATTGGAGAATTATGCTGGCTATGGGGGATTATGCTGGCTATTGGGGATTATGCTGGCTATGGGGGATTATGCTGGCTATGGGGGATTATGCTGTGTATTGGGGGATTATGCTGGCTATGGGGGGATTATGCTGCCTATGGGGGATTATGCTGGCTATTGGGAGATCATGCTGGCTATTGGGGGATTATGCTGCCTATGGGGGATTATGCTGGCTATTGTGGGATTATGCTGGCTATTGGGGGATTATGCTGGCTATGGGGGATTATGCTGGCTATTGTGGGATTATGCTGGCTATTGGGGGATTATGCTGGCTATGGGGGGATTATGCTGGCTATGGGGGGATTATGCTGGCTATTGGTGGATTATGCTGGCTATTGGGGAATTATGCTGGCTATGGGGATTATGCTGCCTATGGAGGATTATGCTGGCTATGGGGATTATGCTGGCTATTGGGGGATTATGCTGGCTATTGGGGGATTATGCTGGCTATTGGGGATTATGCTGGCTATTGGGGGATTATGCTGGCTATTGGGGGATTATGCTGGCTATTGGGGGATTATGCTGGCAATGGGGGGATTATGCTGGCTATTGGGGGATTATGCTGGCAATGGGGGGATTATGCTGGCTATTAGGGGATTATGCTGGCTATTGTGGGATTATGCTGGCTATTGGGGGATTATGCTGGCTATGGGGGGATTATGCTGGCTATTGGGGAATAATGCTGGCTATTGGGGGATAATGCTGTCTATGGGGGATTATGCTGGCTATGGGGGATTATGCTGGCTATTGGGGAATTATGCTGGCTATTGGGGAATTATGCTGGCTATTGGGGGATAATGCTGGCTATTGGGGGATTATGCTGGCTATTAGGAGATTATGCTGGCTATTGTGGGATTATGCTGGCTATTGGGGGATTATGCTGGCTATTGGGGGATTATGCTGGCTATTGGGGGATTATGCTGGCTATTGGGGAATTATGCTGGCTATTGGGGGATAATGCTGGCTATTGGGGGATTGTTGTGAATAGGCTGGAAATGAGTTCTGAGCAGAAGCTAGCTCTGGTGGTTACAAACGGTACTGGACTGTCCAGTGAAGATTGTGAGGATTGGGAATCAGGTGTTACTGACTGGTCTTTTATAAGGGAGTCACCTTCCCATCAGGGTTGCCGGTGATCAATTGTTCTGGTCTCAATCCTTGATTCCTGTTTCCTTGGAAGCCTGCTGTGTCGTGTCTGAATCTCCTGCTAACAGATAAGACATTTTCTTCTTTTTGTTTTTGTGCTTGATTTTTGCATTTTGTCCTGCACTTCTGTGGGGGCCTTCAGGGTCCCCTCTGGGGGCTTGTGCCTCTCAGTTCAGTTCAGCCACTGTTTTGTACATTTGCTTTTTCCAGTTTTTTTTCAGTGGCTGCTGTTTTGTTTTTGGTTACACCAGAGAACTAATTTAGGTGGTAGAGGTCGTGTGATCTCAGGTGTTTTTGAAATTAGTAGAGTTGGTGCTTTTCAGGGTTTTTTGGGATTGCAGTAAGTGCCCTTCCTATCCTTTTCTATTTAGTAAGTTTGGGCCCCAACGTTTGCTCATACTATTTTCTGTCTGTGTCAGTATTTCTTCTTGTCTAACCGCCATTACATGTTTGGGGGCTTTCTATGTTCTTTGGGGATCTGCTCCGGGGCAGATAGCTTTCCTCTTTCTATCTTTAGGTGTAGTTAGTTTCTCAGGCTGTGACGAGGCGTCTAGGACCAACGTAGGAACGCTCCACGGCTGCCTCTAGTTGTGGTGGTTAGTCAGGGTACTGCAATCTCATAGTTTCCAACTGCTCTGGTGTATTTCCTTTTTTGCCTGCTCTCCTCAGCTACCAAATCATAACAGTATCACGGCCTAAACTGAAAATTATATGGTACTCACAGAAGGGAAAAATATTGTGAAAGAAAAAAGTTGTCAGAGTTGTCAGATTTTTTTTTTTTTTTCTGTTTGTTGCATTTTTTTTCCCCTCTGTATCTCTGGGTGCTGAGGAGGATTTTTTTTTTTTCTCTCAATGGAGTTTGCACAGTTGTCTGGCCGTTTGGATCAGCTTGCCACTGAAGTTCGGAGTATTGCTACCTATCTTGCTGGGTTGCCTGTTGTGGAACCTAGGATTCCCATGCCAGATTTGTTTTTGGGGGATCGAGCTAAGTTTCTGAATTTCAAAAATAACTGTAAATTGTTTTTTGCCTTAAAATCTAAGTCCTCAGGGAACGCAGCGCAGCAGGTTCAAATTGTCATCTCTCTCCTGCGCGGCGACCCTCAGGATTGGGCTTTTTCCCTGACACCTGGGGATCCTGTTCTGAGTGATGTTGATGCGTTTTTTCAGGCTTTGGGGTTATTGTACGATGAGCCTAATGTCACTGATCAAGCTGAAAAAACTTTGTTGGCATTAAGTCAGGGGCTTGAGGACGCTGAGTTATACTGTCAGAGATTCCGTAGGTGGGCAGTCCTGACCAAATGGAATGACGACGCTTTGGCAGCTCTTTTCGGAAGGGACTGTCAGATAGTGTAAAGGATGTTATGGTGGGATTCCCTGTTCCCTCTGGTCTCAATGATTCTATGTCATTAGCGATTCAAATTGACAGACGTTTGCGTGAGCGGAAAGGTATGCGTGGAATAATGTTGCCTTGTGAACCTGCTTCTGAATCCATGCAGTGTGATAGAGTGGTTTCTGGGGCACAGCGTCATGAATTTCGAAAGCGCAATGGGTTATGTTTCTACTGTGGTGATGCCTCTCATGCTATTTCTGTCTGCCCTAAGCGGGGAAGACGTTTTGCTCGCTCAGTTGTCTTGGGTAGTGTTCAGACTAAGTTTTTGTTAACTGTTACTCTGATATGCTCTCTGTCCTCATTTTCTGCTCAGGCTTTTGTTGATTCTGGAGCAGCTATTAACCTGATGGATTTTGATTTTGCTAAACGTTGTGGGTTTCCCTTGATACCCCTACGGAAGTCTATTCCTCTACTGGGGATCGATTCTACCCCTTTGGCTGAGAATAAACCTCAGTTCTCTACTCAGGTGATAATGAGGGTAGAACCTGATCATCAGGAGAGTTGCAAATTTTTGGTTCTGTATAATCTGCATGACATTATCATACTGGGTTTCCCTTGGTTACAGTCTCATAATCCTGTTTTGGATTGGAAATCTGTGTCTGTTACCAGTTGGGGCTGTCAATGTGTTAATACCAACACCCTGTTTTTTCTGCCTCCCCCAGGCTCAGGATGTTCCTGACTTTTTGATTGATTTTTCTGATGTGTTTAGCGAAAGTAAATCTGCATCCTTACCTCCCCATAGGAGCTATGACTGCGCTATTGAATTAGTGCCTGGTAGTAAATTCCCTAAAGGTCGCCTTTTTAACTTGTCTGTACCTGAACATGACGCTATGCGGTCTTATTCAAGGAGTCATTGGAGAAGGGTCATATCAGACCATCCTCTTCACCCTTAGGTGCCGGTTTTTTCTTTGTGGCAAAAAAGGATGGTTCATTAAGGCCGTGTATTGATTATCGTTCTTTAACAATATTACTGTGAAATATCAATATCCGTTACCCTTGATCTCTGATCTGTTTTCCAGGGTGAAAAACGCTACTTGGTTTACCAAGCTTGACCTCAGGGGGGCATATAACCTTATTCGCATTAAGCACGGGGATGAATGGAAGACGGCATTTAATACCCCTGAAGGGCATTTTGAGTACCTTGTGATTCCCTTTGGGCTCACTAATGCTCCTTCTGTCTTCCAGTCCTTCATGAATGACATTTTCAGGGATTTTGTGGATAAATTTCTGATTGTTTATTTGGATGATATCTTGATTTTTTCCAATGACTGGGACTCTCATGTAAAACATGTTCGGACTGTGTTCCAGATTTTGAGAGAGAATGCTCTGTATTTGAAGGGATCAAAGTGTCTTTTTGGCGTTCAGAGGATCTCATTTCTGGGTTTCATTTTGTCCCCATCTGTTATTGAAATGGACCCGGTCAAAGTTCAGGCTATCTTGATTGGTCAACCTACTTCTTTAAAGGCTCTTCAAAGATTCTTGGGTTTTGCCAATTTTTATCGTAAATGTATTGGTAATTTCTCTGTTATTGTTAAACCATTAACTGATTTGACCAAGAAGGGTTCTGATGTGGTGAATTGGCCTCCTGAGGCAGTCTCTGCATTTCAGGAACTTAAGCAGAGATTCACTTCTGCTCCTGTTCTACGGCAGCCTGATGTTTCTCTACCATTTCAGGTGGAGGTTGATGCCTCTGAAATTGGGGCAGGTGCCGTTTTGTCCCAAAGAGATCCAGAGACCTCTAAAAGTAACCCTTGTGCCTTTTTCTCTCGAAAATTTTCTCCCACTGAACGTAATTATGACGTGGGTAATCGGGAGTTATTAGCCATGAAGTGGGCTTTTGAAGAGTGGAGACATTGGCTGGAGGGAGCCAAACATCAGGTGGTGGTCCTTACTGACCATAAGAATCTAGTTTATCTGGAATCTGCCAAGCGACTTAATCCTAGACAGGCCAGGTGGGCCTTGTTTTTCACACGTTTTAATTTTGTGGTTTCATTTCTTCCTGGCACTAAAAATGTTAAGGCGGATGCCCTCTCGAGGAGTTTCCTGGCGGACTCTCCTGAGTTATCTGATCCTTCTGTTATTTTGAAAGAGGGTGTAGTTCTTTCCGCCATCTCGCCCAATTTGAGACTGGCTCTGGAGGGGTGCCAGGAAGATAAGCCCGAGCGCTGCCCTGTTGGGAAATTGTTTGTCCGGACCAGGGGAAAAAAGAGTGTAATGTCTGAGATTCATTGTTCCGCGTTGGCCGGTCATCCCGGAATTTTTGGTACCAGGGACTTGGTTGGTCGGTCCTTTTGGTGGCCTACCTTGTCTCGTGATGTCAGGGAGTTTGTGCAGTCCTGCGGGACTTGCTCTCGCTCCAAGCCTTGCTCTCGTTCTAGTGGTTTGTTGATGCCATTACCGGTGCCCAAGAGACCATGGACCCATATCTCTATGGATTTCATTTCCGACCTCCCTGTTTCTCAGAGATGACCGTCATCTGGGTGATTTGCGATAGGTTTTCAAGATGATACATCTTGTGCCATTACCTAAGTTGCCTTCCTCCTCTGAATTGGTGCCTTTGTTCCTTCAGCACGTGGTTCGTTTACACGGCATTCCTGAGAACATTGTGTCTGACAGAGGAGTCCAGTTTGTTTCCAGATTTTGGAGGATCTTTTGTTCTAAAATTGGTGTTCAATTGTCTTTCTCCTCGGCGTTTCATCCTCAGACCAATGGTCAAACTGAGAGAACAAACCAGACATTGGAGACTTATCTAAGATGCTTTGTGTCTGCTGATCAGGATGACTGGGTCTCTTTTTTGCCTTTGGCTGAGTTTGCTCTTAATAATAGGGCTAGCTCTGCCACTTTGATGTCTCCATTTTTCTGTAATTCTGGGTTTCACCCTCGATTTTCTTCTGGACAGACGGAGGCTTCTGTCTGCCGGGTGTTGACTCTGTTGTGGAGCGTATGCAACAGATTTGGGACCAGGTAGTGGAGAGGTTGTCCCTCTCTCAGGAGAGGGCCCAGCGGTTTGCTAACCGGCATAGGACTGATGGTCCTCGGTTTAAAGTGGGGGACTTGGTCTGGTTGTCCTCAAGAAATATTCCTATGAGAGTGGCATCTCCTAAATTTAAGCCTAGGTTCATTGGACCTTATAAGATCATGGAGATTCTTAACCCTGTTTCTTTTCGTTTGCTTCTTCCAGGGACATTTAAGATCCATAACGTGTTCCACAAGTCCTTGTTGAAGAGGTTTGTTGAGCCAGTGGTTCCTACTACTGTGCCTCCTGACCCTGTTTTGGTTGAGGGCAATCTGGAGTATGTGGTTGAGAAAATATTGAATTCTCGTTTTTCTAGACGGAAACTCCAGTATTTGGTTAAATGGAGAGGTTATGGTCAGGAAGACAATTCTTGGGTGTTTGCTTCGGACATCCATGCTAGGAGACTCATCCGTGCGTATCTAGAACTCATCCTGACCGACCTGGTTGCTCAAATGAGGGTTCGGTGACCCCTCCTCAAGGGGGGGTACTGTTGTGAATAGGCTGGAAATGAGTTCTGAGCAGAAGCTCCCTCTGGTGGTTACAAACGGTACTGGACTGTCCAGTGAAGATTGTGAGGATTGGGAATCAGGTGTTACTGACTGGTCTTATATAAGGGAGTCACCTTCCCATCAGGGTTGCCGGTGATCAATTGTTCTGGTCTCAATCCTTGATTCCTGTTTCCTTGGAAGCCTGCTGTGTCGTGTCTGAATCTCCTGCTAACAGATAAGACATTTCTTCTTTTTGTTTTTGTGCTTGATTTTTGCATTTTGTCCTGCACTTCTGTGGGGGCCTTCAGGGTCCCCTCTGGGGGCTTTTGCCTCTCAGTTCAGTTCAGCCACTGTTTTGTACATTTAATAATAAATAAACCCCGCGCTAGACCTAAGAGCACTTAGAGGACGACGATAAATCTAAAAAATTGTAAGATACAATGCAAGATGCTAAACTCACTGAAATTGCTGGGTTCAAGAGAGAGAAGAAATCCTGTGGGTGATGTTCCCTCCAGATATATATAATGATGATGGAGAATATGCACAGGGTCTGGATAGGACAAAATAAAAAATGGTAAATTGGAGGTTTGCGAGATTATATATCAAAATAAATAACTGTAATTTTCTTGTACTTACAAAGGTACATGAGTATTATATTCCGTTGATTAGCAGATTCAAAAATATTGCTGAACTAGATGTATTGTAGATCCAAAAATAGGTTCAAGATATATTCCTACTCAAAGCCGTTTTCTAAGGAAAGGTTATTGAATAATTATATATGGATATAGGTGATGTATAAAAGATCACATGTGGCTACTATACTTACAGAGCGTATGGATGATATGATTTTCTGTAAGAAGAGCCATAATGCTGAATGACAGTGAGCGTTAGAATGGAATAAAGTTGCGAGTGTATCTCACATTTAGCAATATTGCCACAGCTTCAAAGGTTTGCTGTAATGAATAATATTAATGTTTGCACAGAGGATCCACTGAAAATCGCTTTGTAAGCTTTCTATAACGTGATACTCACTAGGTATAGTGAGAGACCCGGACACTGTTTTCTGCATTTTACTATGGTTTTCAATAGAGGCGACGGATCCGCAGGCGGATTCCGTCAAAAACGGATGCTGCGCGCGGCCATTATAAAAAATGGCGGATGCGGCGGATCCGCCGTTGTCCGCCATTTTGGCGGTCAAAAAAAACGTTGCATTGGACGTTTTTTTTTAAATGACGGACGCCAATTTTTGGCGGATCCGTCCAAAAACGGACCTAACGGACGACCATCTGTCAAAATCCGTCACTAATGCAAGTCTATGGGAAAAAAAAATGATCCGCCAAAAAAAATGGCGGATCCGTTTTTTTCACATTTTGACGGATTTTGACTGACGTCGCACGACTGAAGTGTGAAAGAGGGAGAGAGCGTTTGTTGGGAGAAAAGTCGACACACACTCGGCGTGCTCCGGCCGGAAGCAAGCCTGAGGTAGCGACAATGAGGGGCGGACCAATGTGGTGACGTCACAGATCTGCTTCGCCTGTATGGAAGTGCAGGGGTGTGCAGGGGCTTGAATGTACTGACGCGTTTCAAGGGATCACAGTCCCTCTTCCTCAGAGCAAAAACATGCTGGCTATTGTGGGATTATGCTGGCTATTGGGGGATCATGCTGGCTATGGGGGGATTATGCTGGCTATGGGGGATTATGCTGGCTATTGTGGGATTATGCTGGCTATTGTGGGATTATGCTGGCTATGGGGGGATTATGCTGGCTATTGGGGAATTATGCTGGCTATTGGGGGATAATGCTGGCTATTGGGGGATAATGCTGGCTATGGGGGATTATGCTGGCTATGGGGGATTATGCTGGCTATGGGGATTATGCTGGCTATTGGGGATAATGCTGGCTATTGGGGGATTATGCTGGCTATTAGGGGATTATGCTGGCTATTGGGGATTATGCTGGCTATTGGGGGATTATGCTGGCTATTGGGGAATTATGCTGGCTATTGGGGGATAATGCTGGCTATTGGGGGATTGTTGTGAATAGGCTGGAAATGAGTTCTGAGCAGAAGCAGGAATCAGGTGTTACTGACTGGTCTTTTATAAGGGAGTCACCTTCCCATCAGGGTTGCCGGTGATCAATTGTTCTGGTCTCAATCCTTGATTCCTGTTTCCTTGGAAGCCTGCTGTGTCGTGTCTGAATCTCCTGCTAACAGATAAGACATTTTCTTCTTTTTGTTTTTGTGCTTGATTTTTTCATTTTGTCCTGCACTTCTGTGGGGGCCTTCAGGGTCCCCTCTGGGGGCTTGTGCCTCTCAGTTCAGTTCAGCCACTGTTTTGTACATTTGCTTTTTCCAGTTTTTTTTCAGTGGCTGCTGTTTTGTTTTTGGTTACACCAGAGAACTAATTTAGGTGGTAGAGGTCGTGTGATCTCAGGTGTTTTTGAAATTAGTAGAGTTGGTGCTTTTCAGGGTTTTTTGGGATTGCAGTAAGTGCCCTTCCTATCCTTTTCTATTTAGTAAGTTTGGGCCCCAACGTTTGCTCATACTATTTTCTTTTGTTCAGTATTTCTTCTTGTCTAACCACCATTACATGTTTGGGGGCTTTCTGTGTTCTTGGGGATCTGCTCCGGGGCAGATAGCTTTCCTCTTTCTATCTTTAGGTGTAGTTAGTTTCTCAGGCTGTGACGAGGCGTCTAGGACCAACGTAGGAACACTCCACGGCTGCCTCTAGTTGTGGTGGTTAGTCAGGGTACTGCAATCTCATAGTTTCCAACTGCTCTGGTGTATTTCCTTTTTTGCCTGCTCTCCTCAGCTACCAAATCATAACAGGGGATTATGCTGGCTATTGGGGACTATGCTGGCTATGGGGGGATTATGCTGGCTATTGGGGAATTATGCTGGCTATTGGGGGATAATGCTGGCTATTGGGGGATTATGCTGGCTATTGGGGACTATGCTGCTTATGGGGGATTATGCTGCCTACTGGGGACTACTATGATGCCTATTGGGGACTATGCTGCCTATGGGGCATTATGCTGCCTATTGAGATATATGCTGCATATTGGGGACCTATGCTGCCTATTGGGACATTTACCTGCCTATTGGGGACCTATGCTGCCTATTGGGGACCTATGCTGCGTATTGGGGACCTATGCTGCCTATTGGGGACCTATGCTGCCTATTGGGGACCTATGCTGCGTATTGTGGACCTATGCTGCCTATTGGGGACCTATTGTCACGGGTGTGTCGCCACGAAGATCGTCACGATTACACAGCCTGACTTCTCGCAGCTGAGTTTTTGGTGCTTTGTGTTTTTCGGCAGTGAGGGAGCTAATTCTCTCTCTCTGTGCTAGATGAGGCCCAGCCTCGCCCAGCTGCAGTCAATGCTGCAGTAGTGGGACTCCTTCAAATACCTGCCGGTCTGTTAGGGAAGTTGTCGGTGAAAGCATTCCTTGCAGACAAACAGAGCGGCTCGTGGTATTTTGAAGTTTGGAGTGAAGTGTATTTGGTGTGGTTTTTTTCCCTTCCTCGCTTTATCATTTATCTCCTTACCCGTTGGTGTTCCCTCTGTTGTTGTGGTGTGAGTTTTTGTATGCAAGGTGGTTTTTGGTTTCCCCTTGTACTGTCTCGTTCGTCTAGTACTGTGTGTTGGCTTATATTATCCTGTCCCCTGTTGTTGTGATTGGGGTCCTTCTCAGGACTAGATTACTGAGGTTCAGGGATCCTCAGGAGGTAGGGGTTACGCTGGCGGCTTGGACCTCTGTACCTTTAACAGTACCTCCAGGTAGAGGGATTAGTCAGGGCCCCAGCTTAGGGTCAGCTTAGGCCCCTGACCTCCTGTACGCAGAGACAGCGTGACATTTTCACCGACCGACAAAAGATTCTCTCCAGCTACCATGGATCCAGTAGCCAGTCTAGCTCGGCAGTTGCAGAGTTTGTCCATGGAGCTGGCGGACGTTAAGTCCAAGGTTTTGTATCCCCCGTAGCAAGCCGGACCAGAACCTAAAGTAGCTCTCCCTGACAGGTTCACTGGGGGGCGGGACAAGTTTTTTGTTTTCCGGGAGGCATGTAAATTGTACTTTCGGCTGCGGCCTCGGTCATCGGGGAGTGAAGAACAAAGGGTGGGAATTGTCATCTCGCTCCTACAAGGGGACCCACAATCATGGGCATTCTCTCTTCCCCCGGGCTCCCCGGCTCTCCAGTCAGTGGATAGGTTTTTTGTTGCTCTGGGTCTCGTATATGATGACCAGGATCGGATCTCCCTTGCTGAATCTAAGTTACGTAGGATCCAGCAGGGAGATCGTCCGGCGGAGGAATTCTGTTCGGAGTTCCGTAGGTGGGCCACGGACACCCAGTGGAATGACCCGGCTCTTAGGAGCCAGTTTTGTCAAGGTTTATCTGACAAATTAAAGGATGTGTTGGCACGGTATGACCCTCCCGCGTCACTGGAAGCCGCTATGGCCCTTGCTATTCGCATTGACAGACGGCTTCGGTAGAGGTGCGGGGTAACTCCGCCCCCTGTGATGACTCCACCTTCTTCAAGGGTCCCTTATATGGAGGTTCCCTGTTATGTTTTGGTAGCTGAGGAGAGCAGGCAAAAACGGCAATACACCAGAGAGGTTGGAATCTACTGGATTGCAGTACCCTGACTAACCACCACAACTAAAGGCAGCCGTGGAGCGTACCTACGTTGGTCCTAGACGCCTCGTCACAGCCTGAGAAGCTAACTACACCTAAAGATAGAAAGAGGAAAACTATCTGCCCCGGAGCAGATCCCCAAAGAACATAGGAAGCCCCCAAACATGTAATGGCGGTTAGACAAGAGGAAATACAAACACAGACAGAAAATAGAATGAGCAAACGCTGGGGCCCAATCTTCCTTGACAGAAAAGGATAGGAAGGACACTTACTGCAATCCCAAAAAACCCTAAAAAGTACCAACTCTACTAATTACAAAAACACCTGAGATCACACGACCTCTACCACCTAAATTAGTTCTCTGGTGTAACAAAACTAAGCCGCAGCCACTGAAAAAACTGGAAAAGGCAAATGAACAAATAACAGAGGCTCAGATAAACTGAGAGGAGCACAAGCCCCCGGAGGGGACCTAGCTGACCTCCACAAGAGTGCAGGAAACAATGCAAAAAGCAAGCACAGAAATAAAAACAGAAAATGTCTTATCTGAGAGCAGGAGAAGAGGCAAGATTCAGCAGGCTTCCAAGTGAACCAGGAACAACAGCAGTTAGACAAGAACAATTGATCACCGGCAACCCTGATGGGAGGGAACCTCCCTTATATAGGACCAGTCTGTAACTCCTGATTGCCAATCTTCACTAAATGGTTCAGCACTGTCAGCAACCACCAGAGGGAGCTTCTGCTCAGAACTCATCTCCAACACATTCACAACAGTTCCCCTGGTCAGTCCAGAGGAGCCTATGCAATTAGGAGGGACATCATTTCGGGGGAGGGGACCGGCGGTGCGCCACAAGACAGGAAGGTGTTTCTTCTGCGGGAGAAAGGGACATTTTATTGGGGGGTGTCCATCCCGTCCTTTGCAGAGTAAAGGGTCGTCTGAAAACTATTGATCCCAGGTTGTGTGGTGGACGGCAATCTGGGAGTAGGTATTTCGTCCCTAGGTTCGTCTCAGTTTCTCGTACCGGCGGAGGTGGTGGTGGGTACGAGAACTGAGAGGATATCTGTTCTTCTGGATAGTGGGGCCGGGGCTAATCTGGTGGACGCTCGGTTTGCCCGGGTTCAAGGTATGCGATTGAGTGTGTTGGCTAAACCCATCCCCATATTCTCGATCGACGCCAGGCCTCTCGGTCAGGGAAGTTTTTTGCAAGCGGTGCATAACGTAAAACTTCAAGTGGGGGCGATACATAAAGAACTGTTGTCTTGTTACGTGTTGGAGGGTCTTCCCACTCCTATAGTGTTGGGCCTTCCTTGGTTAACTAAGCATAACCCAGTTATTAATTGGCAATCCAGAGAGATAAGCCAATGGAGTGAATTCTGTAATAAAAACTGCATGAATACGGTCATCGGTGCGGTCACTCCTAGGGTCTTACCTCCATTTCTGGCGGACTTTGAAGATGTATTCTCGGAGAAAGGGTGTCAGGAACTACCTCCTCATCGCGTGTATGACTGTTCTGTAAAACTGCTCCCTGAGGCCAAGTTACCTAAATCTAGGTTGTATAACCTATCTGGTCCTGAGAGGCAGGCCATGAAGGATTATATTTCTGAAAGTCTGGCTAAGGGGCATATTAGACCTTCATCTTCCCCGGTGGCCGCAGGGTTCTTCTTTGTGAAGAAGAAAGATGGAGGCCTACGCCCTTGCCTGGATTTCCGTGAACTTAATCGGATTACGGTCGGAGATTCGTATCCGCTCCCACTTATTCCCGATCTCTTCAATCAGATCGTGGGCGCCAAATGGTTCTCTAAGTTGGATCTCAGGGGGGGCGTATAATCTGATTAGGATGAAGGAGGGGGATGAGTGGAAGATGGCGTTTAACACTCTGGAGGGGCATTATGAGAACCTTGTCATGCCATTCGGTCTGACTAATGCCCCGGCGGTGTTCCAACACTTTGTAAATGACATTTTTCGCCGCCTGGTGGGACAGTTTGTTGTCATATATCTGGATGATATCTTAATTTACTCGCCGGATCTTGTATCTCATCAGGAGCATGTTAGGCAGGTGTTACAGATCTTGCGGGATAATAAACTGTACGCCAAATGGGAAAAGTGTGTGTTCGCCGTACAGGAACTCCAGTTTTTAGGCTTCCTGGTTTCAGCGTCCGGTTTTCGTATGGACCCTGGGAAAGTGCGGGCAATTCTTGAGTGGGATCTGCCAGAGAATCTTAAGGCTCTACAACGTTTCCTAGGGTTTGCTAATTATTACCGGAAATTCATTCGTAATTTCTCGTCCATGGTTAAACCTCTCACAGACATGACAGAAAAGGGGACGGATTTTTCTAAGTGGTCTGACAAGGCTTGTCAAGCATTCTCCTCCTTGAAAAAATGTTTTGCCTCGGCACCCATACTCATTCAACCTGATGCGTCACAGCCGTTCATTATAGAGGTAGAGACGCTTCCGAGGTAGGGGTGGGAGCAGTATTGTCACAAGGTTCGTCCCCTGGTAAGTGGCATCCGTGCGCCTTTTTCTCTAAAAAATTGTCGTCCACTGAGAGGAATTACGATGTCGGCAATAGGGAACTCTTGGCCATTAAGTTAGCTTTTGAGGAGTGGCGCCATTTTTTGGAGGGGGCAGTCCATCCGGTCACCGTCATCACCGATCACAAGAACCTGCTGTATTGGAGTCCGCAAAACGTCTGAATCCCAGACAAGCTAGGTGGTCGTTGTTTTTTACCAGGTTTAATTTTGTCGTCACATATCGTCCTGGGTCAAAAAATGTAAAGGCGGATGCCTTATCTCGTAGTTTCCCTGGGGCCGGGAATACGGATGACCCGGTTCCTATCCTTCAGGAGGGGTGGTGGTGTCGGCAGTATGCTCTGAGCTTGAGGAGGAGGTATTGGAGGCTCAGGGGGACGCCCCTGTTGGACCTCCAGGAGACTGTTTTTTCCAGATCAGTTGCGACAAAAGGTGATCGAGTCACACCATAACTCAGCTTTGGCAGGACACCCAGGGAGTAAAGCAACTGAGGATCTCCTCTCGCGTCGGTTTTGGTGGCCTAACTAACATAGGGAGGTGGTAACTTTTGTCGCGTCCTGTGGGGTTTGTGCGCGCTCTAAGACCCCACATACCCGTCCGTCTGGGACCCTCTTACCTTTGAAGATCCCGGAGCGTCCTTGGACTCATCTGTCTATGGACTTTATTACGGACCTCCCGCCGTCTTCGGGTAAAACGGTCATACTCGTTGTAGTGGACAGGTTCAGCAAGATGGCACATTTTATCGCTCTTCCTGCTCTTCCTAATGCTAAAACTCTTGCGCAGGTGTTCATTGGGGAGATTGTGAGGCTTCACGGAGTACCCTCCGATGTGGTGTCTGATCGAGGGTCTCAGTTTGTGTCCAAATTCTGGAAGGCATTTTGTACACGGCGGAGGATGCATTTATCGTTTTCATCGGCTTTTCATCCTCAGACCAATGGTCAGACGGAACGTCTGAACCAGAGCTTGGAGACATATCTCCGGTGTTTTGTGTCTGAGAACCAGGAGGACTGGGCTTCTTTCTTACCTCTGGCAGAATTTGCTCTTAATAATAGGCGGAGCGAGTCCACTGGTAAGTCCCCGTTTTTTGGGGAATATGGTTTTCACCCCAGTTTTGTACTTTCAGTAGGGGGGGCTCTTCGGGGGTTCCTGAGGAGGAACGATTTTCATCATCACTCGCTTCAGTATGGAGAGGGGTGCTGAATAATCTGAATACAGTACTATGGGGAACCGATACAAACGTATGGCTGATAGGAGGAGAGTGTCTGGTCAGGACCTAAGTGTGAACGATCGGGTATGGTTGTCTACCAAGAATATAAAACTTAAGGTTCCCTCCTGGAAACTGGGTCTCAGGTTCATCGGGCCGTACAGGATCAGTTCTATAATTAATCCCGTGGCATTCCGTCTTGACCTCCCCCCTACGTTTAAAATTCACAACGTGTTCCGTCACCTTTACCTCCTCTTCCAGTGGTGGTCAATGGTAACTTGGAGTTTCAGGTATCGAAAGTCATCGATTCATGCTTTAATCGCCG
This sequence comes from Oophaga sylvatica, assembly GCA_033576555.1. Classification (NCBI taxonomy): domain Eukaryota; kingdom Metazoa; phylum Chordata; class Amphibia; order Anura; family Dendrobatidae; genus Oophaga; species Oophaga sylvatica. The sequence goes on along the minus strand of JARQOD010001444.1, from coordinate 54,515 downwards.
GTCCCTTCAGTACCTGGTTCATTGGAAGGGGTATGGTCCTGAGGAGAGGATGTGGGTTCCTGCGTCGGATATTAACGCAGACCGATTAATTCGGGCCTTCCACACGACTCACCCGGATAAACCTGGCCCTGAGGGTCCGGAGGCCCCTCGTAGAAGGGGGGGTACTGTCACGGGTGTGTCGCCACGAAGATCGTCACGATTACACAGCCTGACTTCTCGCAGCTGAGTTTTTGGTGCTTTGTGTTTTTCGGCAGTGAGGGAGTTAATTCTCTCTCTCTGTGCTAGATGAGGCCCAGCCTCGCCCAGCTGCAGTCAATGCTGCAGTAGTGGGACTCCTTCAAATACCTGCCGGTCTGTTAGGGAGGTTGTCGGTGAAAGCATTCCTTGCAGACAAACAGAGCGGCTCGTGGTATTTTGGAGTTTGGAGTGAAGTGTATTTGGTGTGTTTTTTTCCCTTCCTCGCTTTATCATTTATCTCCTTACCCGTTGGTGTTCCCTCTGTTGTTGTGGTGTGAGTTTTTGTATGCAAGGTGGTTTTTGGTTTTCCCCTTGTACTGTCTCGTTCGTCTAGTACTGTGTGTTGGCTTATATTATCCTGTCCCCTGTTGTTGTGATTGGGGTCCTTCTCAGGACTAGATTACTGAGGTTCAGGGATCCTCAGGAGGTAGGGGTTACGCTGGCGGCCTGGACCTCTGTACCTTTAACAGTACCTCTAGGTAGAGGGATTAGTCAGGGCCCCAGCTTAGGTCAGCTTAGGCCCCTGACCTCCTGTACGCAGAGACAGCGTGACACCTATGCTGCCTAATGGGGACCTATGCTGCCTATTGGGGACTATGCTGCCTATTGAGGACATATGCTGACTATTGGGGACCTATGCTGCCTATTGAGGACCTATGCTGCCTATTGAGGACATATGCTGCCTATTGGGGACCTATGCTGCCTATTGAGGACATATGCTGCCTATTGGGGATCAATGCTGCCTATTGGGGACATTTACCTGCCTATTGGGGACCAATGCTGCCTATTGGGGACATTTACCTGCCTATTAGGTACTCTCGCACCACACCAGTCTGAGCCTGAGCTAAAAGCGGAGTTGCGCCAATATGTGCACTGATGAGGATGAAATGATATGGATTGGCAAGGCTGCAGTGATGGGCAGTGCAGTCTGTATGTCTCTGTGTGGGCAGTTTTATTGCTGGTATATTTTTTTTTGTAGCGCTGTATATATATTGGTATTTTACGAATAGCAATTTGGAATCCCTAGGAAATAATGATATCAAGAAAGAAAAAAATTGCTTCACTTGTGACAAATATGGAACCGAACATTGACCATCTCATTAGCCAAAAGCAGGCCCATAGTTCCCATTGAAATACCAGTAAGTTTGTTGATTTTTAACTTTACTTGTTCTTTATTTTAAGTATTATATTTGTTCCTGTTTATTTTTATTTTTTTTACTTCAAAATAAGAGTGTAGTATATGGTGTATACAGGGTCATACACATCGTGTGCGGTATATAGAGTGTAGTATATGGTGTATACAGGGTCATACACATCGTGTGCGGTATATAGAGTGTATATACACTGCTGTATTATACTTTTCATATACAGGTTATAATGCCTCTTATTCTTTGTATAGAGGTGAGTGTGCCATGTATAATATATGGTATATACAGCGTAGTGTCGCATACACTGCTGTATTATACAATATACAACAGTTCTAATGCTCCATACCTAATATGCAGGATAATGTACAGTGTATATGATGTAACCTGTATAAGATGTGACATTGGCTCGCCCCCCCAGTTTTGATCCTGGGTACGCCCATGTATTGAGCCATGTATCTAATCCTATCCTGTGTGATACTGTCTGCTGAGCTGTGTATCTAATCCTATCTTGTGTGATACTGTCTGCTGAGCCGTGTATCTAATCCTATCCTGTGTTACTATCTGCTGAACCGTGTATCTAATCCTCTCCTGTGTGATACCTCAGATTGCTGTGAGGTAGCCATTCCTCTAATATCACACACTGATCACAGTGGAGAATGGAGAAAGCTAGGAGTGAGTGGAGTAGAAGAGATGAGTCTGGAGTGAACAGAGGGTTCTGGATGGGAAGAAGGGCCTGATGGGGGACTTATAGGGAGTATGACAAAGGAATCTGGAGGGAATCAGAGTTCTGAGGTCGGACAAAGGAGCTTGGCGGAAGATAGCCATGTCAGGAGTAAGAAAGAGGAGTCTGGAGGAGATGGACAATGGCTTAGAGCACTGTGGTCTTAAGGGCACAGATGAGTCTGGAGTAGGACTGAGGGGTCTAGAAGGGAATAAAGAACAAAGAGGAGCTTGAAAGGGGACAAAGGAGTCTAGAGGGGATTAAATGATCTGCTAAAGACAAAGAGGAGTCTGGAGAGGGACAGAAGGGTCTGGAGGAGACAGAGGAGAGTTTCTACAGGGGTCTAGAGAGAAACCGGATTCTGGAGTTTGACAGATAAGCTTTAAGGTAGAAAGATGAGTCTGGAGGGGGACAGAGCAGTCTGATCACGGCTTTCTACCCTCCCCCATAGTGTGTATATGGCCATTCTTCCAGTGACAGGTTGTGATATTACAGTGGGTACGGAAAGTATTCAGACCACTCTGCACCCCATCTTCACTGAAAAAAACAAATGTAGAAATTTTTGCAAATTTATTAAAAAAGAAAAAATGAAATATCACATGGTCATAAGTATTCAGACCCTTTGCTCAGACACTCATATTGAAGTCACATGCTGTCCATTTCCTTGTGATCCTCCTTGAGATGGTTCTACTCCTTCATTGGAGTCCAGCTGTGTTTAATTAAACTGATAGGATTTGATTTGTAAAGGCACACCTGTTCATATAAGACCTCATAGCTCACAGTGCTTGTCAGACCAAATGAGAACCATGAGGTCAAAGGGACTGGCCAAGGAGCTCAGGGACAGAATTGTGGCAAGGCACAGATCTGGCCAAGGTTACACAAGAATTTCTGTAGTACTCAAGGTTCCTAAGAGCACAGTGGCCTCCATAATCCTTAAATGGAAGAAGTTTGGGACCACCAGAAGTCTTCCTAGACCTGGCCGTCCAGCCAAACTGAGCAATCGTGGGAGAAGAGCCTTGGTGAGAGAGGTAAAGGACCCCAAGATCACTGTGGCTGAGCTCCACAGACGCAGTAGGGAGATGGGAGAAAGTTCCACAAAGTCAACTATCACTGCAGCCCTCCACCAGTTGGGCATTTATGGCAGAATGGCCAATGGAAGTCTCTCCTTAGTGCAAGACATATGAAAGCCCCTATAGAGTTTGCTAAAAAACACATGATGGACTCCCAGACTATGAGAAATAAGATTCTCTGGTCTGATGAGACGAAGATAGAACTTTTTGGTGATATTTCTAAGCGGTATGTGTGGAGAAAAACAGGCACTGCTCATCACCTGCCCAATACAATCCCAACAGTGAAACATGGTGGTGGCAGCATCATGCTATAAGGGCTCTTTTCCACTTGCGAGAAATACGTCCGATTCTCGCATGTGAAATCCTAGCTCTGGGGCCGGCATTCGGGAGTTGAGCGAGCAGCTGCATACAAATACATGCAGCTGCGCACTCCACTCCCGAGTGCCGGCGCCAGAGCTGGGATTTCACATGCGAGAATCGGACGTATTTCTCTCAAGTGGAAAGGAGCCCTTAGGGTGTTTTTCAGCTGCAGGGACAGAACGACTGGTTGCAATTGAAGGAAACATGAATGCAGCCAAGTAAAGCGATATCCTGGATGAAAACCTCTTCCAGAGTGCTCTGGACCTCAGACTTGGATGAAGGTTCACCTTCCAACAAGACAATGACCCTAAGCACACAGCTAAAATAACAAAGGAGTGGCTTCAGAACAACTCTGTGACCATTCTTGACTGGCCCAGCCAGAGCACTGACCTAAAGCCAATTGAGCATTTCTGGAGAGACCTGAAAATGGCTGTCCACCAACGTTCACCATCCAACCTGACGGAACTAGAGAGGATCTGCAAGAAAGAATGGCAGAGGATCCCCAAATCCAGGTGTGAAAACCTTGTTGCATCATTCCCAAGAAGACTCATGGCTGTACTAGCTCAAAAGGTGCTTCTACTCAATACTGAGCAAAGGGTCTGAATACTTATGACCATGTGATATTTCAGTTTTTCTTTTTTAATAAATTTGCAAAAATTTCTACATTTCTGTTTTTTTCAGTAAAGATGGGGTGCAGAGTGTACATTAATGAGAAAAAAAAATGAACTTTTTTGCATTTACCAAATGGCTGCAATGAAACAAAGAGTGAAAAATTTTATACATAACAAAATAGTCCAAACTATTTTTACTGCCACCTTCTATAAATTACAATATACCAACTCCTGCCATAAATAATGCATAAAAAAGGCATAGGCAAATAAATTCATAAAATCATTAATTTATTGAATGTACACAATTAAAATAAAACAAGGAAATTTCCACAAGAATGGCGGGGATAATAAATACACCAGTCAAAAATCCAAAAAAGGCACTAATTAATTCAACAAAAATAAAATATGATAGGTTGAATTACTATGGATAAATATGTAAAAGGCAAAAAAGTGCCCAGTGCCAAATAGTCCAAAACTGTTTCACAAACGATGCATATTCATATAATCAGTGGACAGATAAATCCTACATGTGCGATGTATAAAATACCAAATGCCAAAAAGTCACAAAATTGCTCACAGATAATATACAATAGTTTACACAGTGCACAATTCCATTATCATGTGAACTGACTGCAGTGACACGCACAACCAGACAAAACAAAGTGCATAGTACTGACACAGTTAATGAAACTTACATGAATATAGCTCCTGGTGCTTATATCCCCCGGCTTCCCATTCATGTAAGTTTCATTAACTGTGTCAGTGTATTTATTATCCCCAGCATTTTTGTGGAAATTTCCTTGTTTTATTTTAATTGGGTACAATAAATTAATAATTTTATGAATTTATTTATTTGCCTATGCCTTTTTTTTCTGCATTATTTATGGCAGGAGTTGGTATATTGAAAGAGTGAAAAATGTAAAGGGGTCTGAATACTTTCCGAACCCACTGTATCTTGCTTGTGTTTGGGGTGGGCCGCTGTCCAGATCCACAGGATGATTTCCTTCTTTTCACCTTCAGGGCAATTAATACTAAATGTCCACAAAACTCCTGTCCTGTTGACACAACAACTGGTGAGTGGTGACCCCCCAATAACCAGGTGACATCTGAGTGTCGTACATATATTCAGGGCAAGCCGCTGCCGTCGTTCTCCGGGACTCGCACCAATTCTCTCACATGACTGGTTGCCCGCTGATGCCTGTAAGGCTTTGTGCACACCACATCAGACGGCCAAAAAAAGGCCATGTTCAGCTTCCAGAACCTTCTTTTCTCTGGTGTTCGGTAATCTTGAAGAAGTTTTTTTTCTCATTTCCAGAGCGCCTGATTGATTTTTTTTTTTTGAACATTTTGCTTTTTTTTAGCAGTTTTCCAGCATTTTTGTGACTTATGTTTACTAGTTATTTTTCAACTCCATTCAACAGTGAAAAAATTGCTAGTGGTGTCTGAAGCCAAAACACTCAAAAAACGTCCGGGGGTCATTAAAGCCTGCCCAATGGAGACCCCCTGAAGAATGGTTGCTTCTTTTAGAAACCTGAAGCCATTAAAAGAGGCTAAAAAGCCTGAAGATGTGAACAGCGAGTCGCTTGTACTTAGACATGTATATGTCTTTGTTTTGAGCGTTTTGTTAGCAAGTTTTCAGGCGAGTTTCGGAGAGTACGTGCTCCTAACCTGCCTAAAACATGGGTCATGTGAACATACCCAAAGAAGAGGCAGACAAAGTCTCCAGAGCTGCAGGGTTCGTAGGGTCCGGTTATTAGAGGAGTTTTCCAGATTTACAGTCATGGCCAAAAGTTTTGAGAATGACACAAATATTATATTTTCACATGATCTGCTGCCCTCTGGTTTTTATGTGTGTTTGACAGATGTTTTTATCACAGACAGAAATATAATAATTGCAAACATATGAGTAACAAAAGCTTATATTGACAGGTAGAATGAGTTAATGCAGCAAGTCAATATTTGCAGTGTTGACCCTTCTTCTTCAGGACCTCTGCAATTCTCCCTGGCATGCTCTCAATCAACTTCTGGACCAAATACTGACTGATAGCAGTCCATTCTTGCACAAGCAATGCTTTCATTTTGTCAGAATTTTTAGGTTTTTGTTTGTCCACCCGTCTCTTGATGATTGACCGCAAGTTCTCAATGGGATTAAGATCTGGGGAGTTTCCAGGCCATGGACCCAAAATCTCTATGTTTTGTTCCCTGAGCCATTTAGTTATCACCTTTGCTTTATGGCAAGGTGCTCCATCATGCTGGAAAAGGCATTGTTGATTGCCAAACTGCTCTTGGAGGGTTGGGAGAAGTTGCTCTTGGAGGACATTCTGGTACCATTCTTTATTCATGGCTGTGTTTTTAGGCAAGACTGTGAGAGAGCCGATTCCCTTGGCTGAGAAGCAACCCCACACATGAATGGTTTCAGGATGCTTAACAGTTGGCATGAGACAAGACTGGTGGTAGCGCTCACCTTGTCTTCTCCGAATGAGGCATTTTTCTGATGTCCCAAACAATCGAAAAGGGGATTCATCAGAGAAAATACCTTTACCCCAGTCCTCAGCAGTCCACTGCCTGTACCTTTTGCAGAATATCAGTCTGTCCATGATGTTTTTTCTGGAGAGAAGTGGCTTCTTTGCTGCCCTCCATGAGACCAGGCCTTGCTCCAAGAGTCTCCGCCTCACAGTGCGTGCAGATGCACTCATACCAGCCTGCTGCCATTCCTGAGCAAGCTCTGCACTGCTGGTAGCCCGATCCCGCAGCTGAAACACTTTTAAGAGACGGTCCTGGCGCTTGCCAGGCTTTCTTGGGCGCCCTGAAGCCTTTTTGGCAACAATGGAACCTCTCTCCTTGAAGTTCTTGATGATGCGATAGATTGTTGACTGAGGTACAGTCTTTCTAGCTGTGATACTCTTCCCTGTTAGGCCATTTTTGTGCATTGCAATGATGACTGCACGTGTTTCTTTAGAGATAACCATGGTTAACAGAAGAGAAACAATGATGCCAAGCACCAGCCTCCTTTTAAAGTGTCCAGTGGTGTCATTCTTACTTAATCATGACAGATTGATCTCCAGCCATGTCCTCATCAACACCCACACCTGTGTTAATGGAGCAATCACTGAAAAGAGGTTAGCTGGTCCTTTTAAGGCAGGGCTGCAATGATGTTGAAATGTGTTTTGGGAGATAAAGTTCATTTTCTGGCTAAATATTGACTTTGCAAGTAATTGCTGTTAAGCTGATCACTCTTTATAACATTCTGGATTATATGCAAATTGCCATTAGAAAAAGTGAAGCAGTAGACTTTGTAAAAATTAATATTTGTGTCATTCTTAAAACTTTTGGCCATGACTGTATAACATTAGTTCTCTGTATAGAGAAATGTCCTGCAGGTTTCTGACACACTTGGTCCTTCTGTTTCCCACCACTGCCAGGGTCACTACTTGCTGTCATTGAACAGCAATTCATCTGACACTTATTGAAGCAAATCAGATTTTGCTCTTGTATCTATCTATCTGCTCCTTTGGAAATAACAGTGTTCTTGTTCACTGACTGTAAACAGAGATCTCAGCTATTTTCCATGGAGTTGTCGTACCTTTAAATACACATGTATTTGTAAAACCATGGCTGGGGGGTGGACTCACCAGCGCTATCTGTATTCTTCACGCTGGTGGCTGCTTCATCCCTGGGGTAGTTCTCACCCATTTCAGAGTTTAAATATTCAGAGTCAGAGTCCAGAACAACGTCAAACAGTTCAGCTTTATTTTCCTCCGGACACAGCAAATCCAAGACACCATTAGCAAGCTTGACACGGTACCAGCAATACATCTTCCACAAGGCCGCTTCACTTCTTCTACTACACCAGAATGGACCACAAAGTAACTGCGGGACGAGGAGCCCGGTGAAAACGGCACTTTGATCTCTTTCCCTGGAATCAACTTCAATCCAGTCACGGAAATACACATCTACTAGGTCACCCACCCACTTCTGGTTATCCTGCCCATGTACTCGCTGGTGGCCCACTCACTTCTGCTTCAGCACACAAACTTCTGCTGAACGTTCCAACAGTGGCTTCTCCACTGGCACTACTACTTCATCAGCCCACCGACTCTGGCTGACGGTGCCACTGTGATTCCTTCACCAGCTTCACAACTGCTGGTACCTTTTCTCATTTCTCTCCTCCTGTTTGCTACACAGCTCAGGACCAGGGACATCCAAGCATCAACAGGGTCCATCCCCGACTGACTCTATCTAGGAAGTCCCTCACACTAGTTCGCAGCCAGCTGACACTTCTTCTACTTAACCCCTTGGAGTCCTGCAAGTCTCCTCTATGCTGAATGTGCTCAGTGCCCCCACCTAGTGTCCTACCACTGTACATGTCCTACACATCTAGCAACTTCCTAACTGGACCCACTAATATACCCCCATCTAGTGGCCCTTTTCAGAACTACATTTACCCAGTCTATGAATACTATACTACAAGTGTCCTCCTCCAATGTTCCCAAAGGATGCACCATCTTACCTAAATCTATATGAAATACCTTACAAAGGACACTGAAATACATCACTATAAAGTACATAACAATTATACACATATACATAGTACCACTCGATACACCAGACCCTCCTCTGCACCAGCAGCTAAATGACTGGTAGATGAGTGATATTCTCTGCTCAAGGTCATCAGGACCACATAATCCGCAGGTTTTTACAGACACGAGCCTAGATAATTAGGAAACGGCGAGGAACAGAGTGATGATGACCTTGGGAGCGCTGCCCCGGAGATCTGGAGATGGATAAAGAGGATGAAGGGCATTACATGTCCTATTATACCGCTCCAGTAATGTCTGGAAGAGTTTAGGCTGCAGGGTTACTACTACTGTATCAGTACTGGAGCGTTATATGAGACTGATACCAGTCACATATGGTGTAATGTCTGCAGGCTATATCAGTACTGGAGCGTTATAAGAGGCTGATATCAGTCACATATGGTGTAATGTCTGGAGGTTATATCAGTACTGGAGCATTATAAGAGGAGCTGATATCAGTCACATGGTGTAATGTCTGGAGGTTATATCAGTACTGGAGCATTATAAGAGGCTGATATCAGTCACATATGCTGTAATGTCTGGAGGTTATATCAGTACTGGAGCATTATAAGAGGGGCTGATATCAGTCACATATGGTGTAATATCTGGGGGTTATATCAGTACTGGAGCATTATAAGAGGCTGATATCAGTCACATATGATGTAATGTCTGCAGGCTATATCAGTTCAGGAGCGTTATAAGAGGGGCTGATATCAGTCACATATGATGTAATGTCTGCAGGTTATATCAGTACAGGAGCGTTATAAGAGGATGATATCAGTCACATATGATGAAATATCTGGAGGTTATATCAGTACTGGAGCATTATAAGAGGCTGATATCAGTCATATATGATGTAATGTCTGGGTGTTATATCAGTACTAGAGCATTATAAGAGGCTGATATCAGTCACATATGGTGTAATGTCTGGAGGTTATATCAGTACTGGAGCATTTTAAGAGGATGATATCAGTCACATATGATGAAATATCTGGAGGTTATATCAGTACTGGAGCATTATAAGAGGCTGATATCAGTCATATATGATGTAATGTCTGGGTGTTATATCAGTACTGGAGCATTATAAGAGGGGCTGATATCAGTCACATTTGGTGTAATGTCTTAAGGGCCTTTTACATTTAGCGATGCAGCAGCGATCCCGACCACGATACGACCCGGTCAGGATCACTGGTGCATCGCTAAATGGTCGTTAGTGAGCTGCCACACAGGCAGATCTCACAGCGACTTAGCGACGCAGCAGTGGTCGTTACTTACCCTTCAGACGCTGCGATCCTGACGTCCTCCCGCCCACTTCCACGCGTCGCTCGTCGGCGCCAGCAGGAAGCTCAGCAGGAAGTGCCCGGAGCTGCACATTCTCGCGCGATCAGCGACAGACAGCGGGGGAGCCGGTCGGAGGTAAGTATCACACATAGCGATATTGCTAGCAATATCGCTGCTGCGTCACCAAATCGGTGATGCTTTAGCGATATTGCTGGCGATATCGCTATGTGTAAAGGCCCCTTTAATGTCTGGAGGTTATATCAGTACTGGAGCGTTATAAGAGGGGCTGATATCAGTCACATACCTGTCACACAGTTACCATCTCTCCAGCATGTATTTGATGATAACAGGCAATAATAGAGGGTGGGGATTGTGAGGTCGGGACCGCCATCATCTTAGATAGGGCCTGTACCAGCCTCCATTTTGTCAGTTCACAGAGCCACAGATTGCTAACTACACAGTGCCTATTAGCATATTCAGTACGACCAGTTTTGATGTCCACTATGAATCAATAGGGCTTTAACATGCTAATTGGTTTAGGCCAGTGTCTGAATGGGATGGTCATTGGTATGTTGAATGGCTCGGACTCAGGCCAGTGTTTCCTGCTCCATATGAATTGCAGGCCAGTTAATATGCGTGCTTCAAAGCAAAGGGGAAGGGCCTAGCAGACTTAAGAACTGTAGCATGGACAGGCTGGATTCATTCCATTTTCTCACAGCAGCAAGAAACACATGGGACAGATTTGATTTGCCAAGGGTGCAGCAACACATGCTTTGGGGACTATCCAGCAACTGAAGACTGTACTTGGGGACGGCAGAGCCCCTACCTTCCCATGACCATACTACCCGGTAATATTGATCTATAGCTTATACCTTTAAGCCTTGTACATTATTGTTGTATTTTTTCTCTGACTGCAAATCCATTGTAATTACGTTGTATAGCTTTACTGTATATTTCTGTAATTATCTAGTGCGCCCTTAAGGCGATTAAACCATAAAATTAATCTTGGGCTGATGCTTTTACTCTGATCACGAATCTTAGAATACCCAGTGGGTAACAGGACAACCTCCCCGGCGGCCATTTGCTCTAGGTGCAGTTCCCTCACTGACCTGAGAGACAAAGGGGGCGCCGGAGAGCTGTACCTGTGGAGTTACGTGGTGACGTGGGAGGAAAGGGGATCGTCCGTCACATTTGGTAGCGGCGGTGGTATCAGAAGCTGTGATACCCAGGCTACCATGTGGCGGTCGGCTTAGTTCCTCACAATTGGTGGCAGCGGTGGGATCAGAGTAATAGTGTGCGTGGGACCCCTACTCCCAGACACTGGAGACTACCAGCGGTACTTTCACTGCTGGGGTCTTAAGGTCAGCCCAGCACTAGATGGTCAGAGTGTAAATATAACAAGTTGTGTGCAAGGTCAGGGTTGCAGCTGTGTCAGTAACCAAAGGTTCCCAAGATGGCGGAAGGCACCAGGAGTAAGGCAAAGGGGGAGGCCAATGCTATGGTCTATGATGGGTTCGATACCGACGGAGGCGAGGGGGAGCTCAGCCAGGGTCCCCAAGGAGCCCGACCCCCGTGCTCAGTTTTACAGTGGACTGTCCACCCCCTGCCCATCCCAGCCTGTCCAGATCGGAGGCCCTCTTCCAAGCGGCTATGGCACAGCTCGAGGCTGGTAATGACGCCGCCTATGACAGACTCCTGGTGGCGGCAGAGAAAGCAGCAGAGCGGGAGCAAGCAGCGGCAGAGCGTGAGCATACAGAACGTGTGTTGCAGGCTACAGAACGCCGTGAATCTGCGGAGCGCCGGCACCGACTGGAGATGGCTCAGCACGGGCCCCGCTGGACGCACCAGGCCCACCGGAGACAAGGGCTTCCAAGGTCCGGGCGGAGGACTTTCCCTTACTTGAAAAGGATGGAGACCTGGATTCCTTTCTGCTGGCTTTTGAGAGGACTTGCCTCCAACATCATCTGGCCCCGGATCAGTGGGCAAGGTACCTGACCCTCCATTTGAGGGGTAAGTCCCTGGAAGTTTTGGGGGACTTACCTGCCGGGGAGGAGCAGGACTACAACAGCATCAAGCGGGCCCTGATCCAGCACTACAACCTCACCCCGGAGTCGTACCGCAGGAAGTTTAGGAGCCTGCAGCGGGGTTCAAAGGACACCTGGACCGACCACATGCGGGCCCTGCTGAGAGCTGCGGAGCACTGGACCTCGGGTCTAGAGCTCACTACCCGCCAGGAGGTCCAGGAACTGTTCGTCACGGAGCAGTTCTTGTGGAACTGCCCAGAGGACCTCCAGCAGTTCCTCCGTGACCGGAAACCAAAGGGGGCTTCTGCTACAGCCGCCCTGGCAGACAAGTATGCCAACAACAGGGCGCCGGAGCCAAAGAAGCCTGCCAGCAGAACCTGGAGAGGGGGTAAGCCCAATCCTGCCCCAGCCCCATATCCAGCCCCCAGAGTGCAAGGGGTGTACCCCCCGGCTGCCCTCTCCAGGCCAGGAACAGAACCCAGACGTTGTCATAATTGCAATCAGCCAGGACACTTTAAGGCTGCGTGTCCCCAGCGCCAGAAGGCCCCATCCCTGTCCCAGAAATCGACCACTGTTTTGTGTGTGGGAGGGGGTGGTGGGAGGTCCCTAGACAATTACCAACCCGTCACCATCGGCCGCTCAGCGGTCATGGGACTGCGGGACACAGGCACTGAACGAACCCTGGTACGCCCTGAGGTGGTGTCCCCTCAAGACTTGGTACCTGGGAAAACCCTTTCCGTCTCCGGAATTGGAGGTGTTGAACCGGCGCTGCCCGTTGCCAAGGTGTATTTGGACTGGGGCGCCGGGAGGGGGATGCGGGAGGTGGGAGTATAACGGCAAATATTCCTGCAAATGTGTTGCTTAGGACTGATTTGGGGCGGCTAGTGTCCCAGTATGTGGCCACTGAACCCCCAAGTTCGGCTCCCCAAGAATGTCATGACTAGAGTTGAGCGATACTTTCCGATACCCCAAGTATCGGAATCGGAATGGTATCGCCGATACCATTAAAATATCGGTGATACCCGATACCGGAAGTCCCATGTAAGTCTATGGGAACAAAATATCGGAACTAAAAAAACCCCATTCTTTCCTTGTAAACACTAAATATACACACATAGAATACATATATATATATATATATTACATGTCATTGTGACATATATATATATACATATATGTATAGTTTATACACTTCTACATAGTAAAATATCCTCTGATTCAATTGCCGGGTAAAGCCGGCTTCAGTGAAAAGACAGAAGCACCCAACATGAAATGACACTTGGTGTACATAGGGTTAACCATGTCTTTTCATGTCGTTTGCTATCTGATTTGCACAAACAATTACAACCTGTAGGGGTTAATTAAAGGTGTAAATTCGTTGTAAAAAAAACGGACTTTTTTGCTACGAATTTACACCTTTAATTAACCCCTACAGGTGTGAAATTTTGCACACATAGACTGATTTAATTGTTTGTGCAAATCAGATAGCAAAGGACATGGTTAAAGGTACTGCCACACTAAACAATCCCGCTAGCGATCACGATAACGACGCATACTAATGCGATCGCTAGCGGGATTGTTTCTATATCGCTAAGTACGGCCACATTTAGCGATATAGTTAACGACGCTATCGCCGTTAGCGATCTTCTTAACGACTTTAGCGGTACAAAAGTACCGCTATATCGCTAAGAAAAGGTGCCACACTAGCGATATACTTACCCAGCGGGAGCGCCGACGAGAAAATAGGGTCCGGAACGATTCCAGCGACGAGCGAGATCACAGCAGGAAGCTCGTCGCTGGCAGATGCCGCACTGAACAACATCGCTAACGGGATCGCTAAATAGTGACGTTTTTTAGCGATCCCGTTAGCGATATTGTTCAGTGTGGCATACCCTTAACCCTATGTACACCAAATGTCATTTCATGTCGGGTTCTGCATTTTCACAAAAGCCGGCAATTGAATTAGCGGCTATTATACTATGTAGAAGTGTATGAACTATAAATATATATATATATTATATATATGTCACAAACTCAATGACATGTATATATATATATGAGGTGTAAAATTGCTGAAAAAAAAATGCGTGGGCTCCCGCCCTATTTTCGCAACCAGACAGACAAAGCCAGTGAGTGGGGGCAGATAATAATAGCCCAGAGAGGGACCATTATTTTTGGCCCCCCCGGCTACTAACATCTGCCCCCAGACACCCCATAAAGGGCAAATCTCTAATTAGATTTGCCCTTTCTGGCACTTTGCCCGTCTATTCCCATTGCCCTGTAGCGGTGGCGAATGGGTTAATAAGGGGTTAAAATGACCTTGCAATTGAAAGGTCACTTTAAGCCAGGTTAATAATTGAGAGCTGTCAATTAGACAACTATCAATTATTAATCCTATTGTATGAAAGAAAAATCAAACACACACACTTTAATAAAAAAGAAGTTTAATGAAATAATCACACAGTTTTTGACCATATTTTATTTACCTGCTAAAACCATTTCCTGTAATAAAAATAAAATAATAAAGCAAAATTATTCTTACCAATCCGATGCACAGTCAGGTCCCACGGTGTAATCCTTCAGAAAGGGTTAATGTTTACTGCAGGGACCGCAGCTAATGCTGCAGCCTCACAGTAAACCCCCAAATGAATGAGTTCCTCTCCTGGCTGACAGGAGAGGAAGTGGAAAGCTTAATTGATTGCTTTCCACTTTCACTTCAGGTCAGCCAGGGACACCATCAGTGACGTCAGAGGGAACTGATTAACAAAAATAGGGGTTCCCTTCGAAAAAAAAATGGCGTGGGGTCCCCCCTATTTTTGTTAACCAGCCAAGTAAAATGCAGACTGCTGCGGCCTGGTATTAAAAGACTGTCAAGGCCCATGGATTTTGGCCCTCAACAGCCTGATAATACCAGGCTACAGCAGCCCCACATTTGGCGCATCAAAAGATGTGCCAATTGTGGCACTTTACCCGGCTCTTCCCACTTGCCCTGTAGCGGTGGCAAGCGGGGTAATAAGGGGTTATTGTCACCGTTGATTGCACGGTGACAATAAGCCCGGTTAATAATGGAGAGGTGTCAATAAGACACCGATCCATTATTAATCCCAAAGTTATTAAATGTTTAAAAAAAGACACAGCAAGAAAAAAGTCTTTTAATGAAATAAAAGAGACAACACAGTTTTCATTTTTTTTATTACTCTCTCATTCCTGCGACGCCATCGATCTCCTGTAAAAAAATAAAAAAAACAAACCAACAGTATACCACCTGTCCGACGCAGTCCATAGTAACGATTGTCCCACGACGATCCAGCTCTGCTACATCGGAATGACAGGCAGAGCCTGTCATCCCGGCGCAGCACAGCTGCTTACCAGCTTCCCCGGCGGTGACGTCATCGGACTGCTTTACGGCCGCGATTACCCAGCAGTCACTGCAGTTATCGCGAGATACTGCATGTGACCGCCGGGGAGAAGAGGATGGCGGCCATTAAGCAGCCCGGGATGTGACCGCCGGAGATCTTCTGCCGGGTAAGTGCCGCTGACTCCTGACAGACCCGACCGACGGACACTGACAGTGACAGTGACAATTCCGATTCCGGTATCCGATAAGACGAAAATATCGGAACTCGGGATCGGAATTCCGATACAGCCAATATCGGCCGATACCCGATACTTGCAGTATCGTATCGCTCAACACTAGTCATGACTCTACTGTGAATGCTAATGTTAATGTATTGAATGTGCCTCCAACAGTGGAGGAGGGAGTGAAACCTGATGGTAAGCCATGCACTGACACTACACACACAGGGCTCACAGTGAGGACCGGTGAGGAGGCTGCACGGGAGAGCTCAGAGGTGGGGGGAGGGGCTGCTATGGGCAGTGTAGGGCCCCTAAGTGAACCCAGCCTGCTGAGTCTAGGGCCCCTGCAGGAAGAGGAACAGGCCATGGGGGGGAGGGGGCGTCCCGGGAGAGGAGCCACCAGGTAAGACCCCAGGGCAGGAGTTCCCCACATCCGGGATGTCAGGAAGTCAGGGAAGTCTGCCTGACCCGGCGCCTTGGTCAGGGGACGAGGGAAAGCAGGCGATACCCGTGGTCCCAGCGGTCGTGGCCGCTGTTACCAGGAGTGGGAGCGCTGAAGCCCAAGGAGCCTCGCGGAGGTCCGACGGTTTCCCCCTCTCCGACCAAGTGGCTGCCGAGTCAGACAGTAGCCAGGAGACAGATCCCTGGGAACTGACAGAGGACATGGCAGTTTCATCAATTCTTGCCACATCAAGTCAGGGATTTCAGGCAGCGTTGGAAGCTGACCCTAGCCTGAAGACTCTCAAGGAGCAGGCGGCACAGCCTCCCCTGGAGTCCGACCGCGAGCGAGTGGTCTGGGACCAGGGACGGCTGTACCGGGTAACTGTCCAGCAGGGTTCACCGGAGGCGTGGCCCAGGGACCGACAGTTAGTGGTACCCATCCGTTCAGGGCGGAATTGTTGCGGATCGCACACGAGATTCCAATGGCCGGACACCTAGGGATCACTAAAACCAGGGCCAGGCTAGCTCAGCATTTCTACTGGCCTGGAATGAGGACCGAGGTGATAGCCTACTGCCGTTCGTGTGACACCTGTCAGAGGGTGGGGAAGGCGGGGCCGCGCCCCAAAGCCCACTGGTAACTCTGCCCATCATCGAAGAGCCTTTCTCGAGGGTGGCTGTGGATCTCATTGGACCTCTGTCCACTCCCAGCCGCTCCGGGAAATGCTTCATACTAACGGTAGTGGACTATGCCACCCGGTATCCGGAGGCGGTAGCTTTGTCGTCCATTCGGGCCGACAAAGTGGCCATTGCCTTACTGGAGATTTTCTCCAGAGTGGGGTTTCCCAAGGAAATGCTCACCGACCGAGGGACCCAGTTCATGTCGCAGCTGATGGAGTCTCTCTGTAAGCAGGTACAGGTGCAACATCTGGTGGCCAGCCCGTATCACCCACAGACCAATGGCTTGTGTGAGCGGTTCAATTGCACCTTAAAGCAGATGCTGAAGATGTTGGTTGACTCCCACGGGAGAGGCTGGGAGCGGTATCTCCCACACCTGCTGTTTGCCTACCGGGAGGTCCCACAGGCCTCAACGGGGTTCTCCCCCTTTGAGCTCCTGTACGGGCGACGTGTACGGGGGCCCCTTGCTCTGGTGAAGGAAGCGTGGGAAGGGGATTTAGCCACCCCTGGAGTGTCGGTCATTGAGTATGTCGTGCGCTTCCGGGACCGAATGATGGCCTTGACGCGGCTGGTGCATGACAATATGGCCCAAGCTCAGGCTGACCAGAAGCGATGGTACGACCAGAATGCTTGTGAGCGGACCTACCAGGTGGGTCAAAAGGTGTGGGTACTGGTCCCCGTACCCCAAAACAAGCTTCAGGCGGCCTGGGAGGGTCCATACCTTGTACACGAGCAGCTCAACGCCGTCACCTACCTGGTCACCCTGGAACACGCCCGTGGAAGGAGGAAGGCCTTCCATGTGAACATGATGAAGGCCCACCATGAGCGGGAGGCTTATGCCCAACCAGTGTGCAACCTTTCAGAGGACAGAGAGTCAGAAATCCTTCTGGATCTGCCACCCTAGCCAAAGAGAGGGTGCAGTAGGGCGCACGGGGGAACACAGGAATGTGATACCCCCTAGCGCCCTCAAAAGCAGGGAGGTGTGAGGTCGGGACCGCCATAATCTTAGATAGGGCCTGTACCAGCCTCCATTTTGTCAGTTCACAGAGCCACAGATTGCTAACTACACAGTGCCTATTAGCATATTCAGTACGACCAGTTTTGATGTCCACTATGAATCAATAGGGCTTTAACATGCTAATTGGTTTAGGCCAGTGTCTGAATGGGATGGTCATTGGTATGTTGAATGGCTCGGACTCAGGCCAGTGTTTCCTGCTCCATATGAATTGCAGGCCAGTTAATATGCGTGCTTCAAAGCAAAGGGGAAGGGCCTAGCAGACTTAAGAACTGTAGCATGGACAGGCTGGATTCATTCCATTTTCTCACAGCAGCAAGAAACACATGGGACAGATTTGATTTGCCAAGGGTGCAGCAACACATGCTTTGGGGACTATCCAGCAACTGAAGACTGTACTTGGGGACGGCAGAGCCCCTACCTTCCCATGACCATACTACCCGGTAATATTGATCTATAGCTTATACCTTTAAGCCTTGTACATTATTGTTGTATTTTTTCTCTGACTGCAAATCCATTGTAATTACGTTGTATAGCTTTACTGTATATTTCTGTAATTATCTAGTGCGCCCTTAAGGCGATTAAACCATAAAATTAATCTTGGGCTGATGCTTTTACTCTGATCACGAATCTTAGAATACCCAGTGGGTAACAGGACAACCTCCCCGGCGGCCATTTGCTCTAGGTGCAGTTCCCTCACTGACCTGAGAGACAAAGGGGGCGCCGGACAGCTGTACCTGTGGAGTTACGTCCCATTGGTGACGTGGGAGGAAAGGGGATCGTCCGTCACATTTGGTAGCGGCGGTGGTATCAGAAGCTGTGATACCCAGGCTACCATGTGGCGGTCAGCTTAGTTCCTCACAGGGATAATCTAAGATTGAGTGCTGGGATGCAGGTGACATGCAGTGAGGACCCTCTCATTTCTCAGGGTGGACCACCAGTGCGGCTGTAGATTACTGTAAGCGGAGTCCTGCACTGATACAACCCATGTACACCATGTCCCCTGGCTACTATTCCTCTGGACTGTAGACCACAGAGGATTGAACAGTCTGGTTGGATTTGATTTCTCAGAAGCTTCATGGAGGCCCCAGAGGTTCAGGGGTTCAGTGTCACCTCCAAAGCAACAAGTAGCCTCTGTCACAGACACATAATGGGGCATGATGATGACAGTTCTTATACAGGGGCCCTATTCTGTGTTCGCCGCTGCCCAGGGACAATATATATATTGCTTGAAGGACTCCTTCTTCCTACTTCACCTCTAAAGGGCTCCTGCCTCCTCCTCCAGCTATGAAGGGCTCCTGCCTCTTCCTCCACCTATGAAGGGCTCTTGCCTCCTTCTCCTCCACCTATGAAGGGCTGCTGCCTCCTCCTTCTCCACCTAATGAAGGGCTCCTTCCTCTTCCTCACCTATGAAGGGCACCTTCCTTCCTCCTCACCTATGAAGGGCTCATTCCTCCTCCTCCACTTATGAAGAGTTCGTTACTCTTCCTCCACCTATGAAGGCCTCATTCCTCCTTCTCACCCATGAAGGGCTCCTTCTTGCTCCTCCACCTATGAAGAGCTCTTGCCTCCTCCACCTATGAAGTATCCTTCTTCCTCCTCACCTATGAAGGGCTCCGTCTTCCTCCTCCACCTATGAAGGACTCATTTCTCCTCCACCTATGAAGGGCTCCTTCCTCCACCACTCATGAAGACCACATTCCTCCTCCTCACCTATGATGGGCTCCTTCCGCCTCCACCTATGAAGGGCTCCCTCCTCCTCACCCATGAAGGGCTCCTTCTTCCTCCTCCACCTATGAAGGACTCCTGCCTCCTCCCCCACCGATGAAGGGCTCTTGCCTCCTCCTCCACCTATGAAGGGCTGCTGCCTCCTCCTCCACCTAATGAAGGGCTCCTTCCTCTTCCTCCTCACCTATGAAGGGCACCTTCCTTCCTCCTCACCTATGAAGGGCTCATTCCTCCTCCTCCACTTATGAAGAGTTCATTACTCTTCCTCCACCTATGAAGGCCTCATTCCTCCTTCTCACCCATGAAGGGCTCCTTCTTGCTCCTCCACCTATGAAGAGCTCTTGCCTCCTCCACCTATGAAGTATCCTTCTTCCTCCTCACCTATGAAGGGCTCCGTCTTCCTCCTCCACCTATGAAGGACTCATTTCTCCTCCACCTATGAAGGGCTCCTTCCTCCACCACTCATGAAGACCACATTCCTCCTCCTCACCTATGATGGGCTCCTTCCTCCTCCACCTATGAAGGGCTCCCTCCTCCTCACCCATGAAGGGCTCCTTCTTCCTCCTCCACCTATGAAGGACTCCTGCCTCCTCCCCCACCGATGAAGGGCTCTTGCCTCCTCCTCCACCTATGAAGGGCTGCTGCCTCCTCCTCCACCTAATGAAGGGCTCCTTCCTCTTCCTCCTCACCTATGAAGGGCTCCTTCCTTCCTCCTCACCTATGAAGGGCTCCTTCCTTCCTCCTCACCTATGAAGGGCTCATTCCTCCTCCTCCACTTATGAAGGGTTCATTACTCTTCCTCCACCTATGAAGCCCTCATTCCTCTTCCTTCTCACCTATGAAGGGCTCCTTCCTCCTCCACCTGTGAAGGGCTTCTGCCTCCTCCTCCACCTATGAAGTCTCCTTCCTCCTCACCTATGAAAGGCTGATTCTTCCTCCTCCACCTATAAAGGGCTCCTTCTTCCTCCTCCACCTGTGAAGGGCTCCTGCTTTCTCCTCACCTATGAAGGGCTCATTCCTCCTCCTCCACCTATAAAGGGCTCCCTCCTCCTCCATTTTTAAAGGACTCATTCCTCCTCACCTATGAAGGGCTCCTTCCTCCTCCACCTATGAAGGGCTCCCTCCTCCTCCACCTATGAAGGGCTCCCTCCTCCTCCACCTATGAAGGGCTCCCTCCTCCTCCACCTATGAAGGGCTCCTTCCTCCTCACCCATGAAGAGCTCCTTCTTGCTCCTTCACCTATGAAGGGCTCTTGCCTCCTCCTCCACCTATGAAGTCTCCTTCTTCCTCCTCACCTATGAAGTGCTCCTTCTTCCTCCTACACCTATGAAGGGTTCCTGCCTCCTCCTTCTCACCTATGAAGGACTCATTCCTCCTCCACCTATGAAGGGTTCCTTCCTCCTCCACTTATGGATGGATCCTGCCTCCTCCTCCTTTACCTATGAATGGTTCATTCCTCCTCACCTATGAAGGGCTCCTTCCTCCACCTATGAAGGGCTCCTGCCTCCTCCACCTATGGAGGGCTCCTGCCTCATCTCCTCCTCCACCTATGGATGGCTCCTGCCTCCTCCTCCTCACCTATGGATGGCTCCTGCCTCCTCCTATGGATGGCTCCTGCCTCCTCCTCCTCCACCTATGGATGGCTCCTGTCTCCCACCTATGAAACGTTCCTTCCTCTTCCTCCACCTATGGATGGCTCCTGCCTCCTACTCCTCCACCTATGAAGGGTTCCTTCCTCCTCCTCCACCTATGGATGGATCCTGCCTCCTCCTCCACCTATGAAGGGTTCCTTCCTCCTCCTCCACCTATGGATGGATCCTGCCTCCTCCACCTATGGATGGATCCTGCTTCCTCCTCCTCCACCTATGAAGGGTTCCTTCCTCCTCCACCACCTATGGATGGATCCTGCCTCCTCCTCCACCTATGGATGGCTCCTGCCTCCTCCTCCACCTATGAAGGGTTCCTACCTCCACCTATGGATGGATCCTGCCTCCTCCTCCTCCACCTATGAAGGGTTCCTTCCTCCTCCTCCACCTATGGATGGATCCTGCCTCCTCCTCCTCCACCTATGAAGGGTTCCTTTCTCCTCTTCAACCTATGGATGGATCCTGCCTGCTCCTCCATCAGCTATGAAGGGCTCTTTCCTCCACCTATGGAGGGCTCCTTCCTCCTCCACCTATGGATGGCTCCTGCCTCCTCTCCACCTATGGATGGCTCCTGCCTCCTCCTCCACCTATGAAGGGTTCCTACCTCCACCTATGGATGGATCCTGCCTCCTCCTCCTCCACCTATGAAGGGTTCCTTCCTCCTCCTCCACCTATGGATGGATCCTGCCTCCTCCTCCTCCACTATGAAGGGTTCCTTTCTCCTCTTCAACCTATGGATGGATCCTGCCTGCTCCTCCATCAGCTATGAAGGGCTCTTTCCTCCACCTATGGAGGGCTCCTTCCTCCTCCACCTATGGATGGCTCCTGCCTCCTCCTCCACCTATGGATGGATCCTGCCTCCTCCTCCACCTATGGAGTGCTCCTTCCTCCTCCTCCTCTGGAGGGCTCCTGCCTTCTACTCCTCCACCTATGAAGGGCTCCTGCCTCCTCCTCTACCTATGGATGGCTCCTGCCTCCTCCTATGGATGGCTCCTGCCTCCTCTATGGATGGCTCCTGCCTCCTCCTTCTCTACCTATGGATGGCTCCTGTCTCCTCCTCCACCTATGAAGGGCTCCTTCCTCCTCACCCATGAAGGGCTCCTTCTTGCTCCTTCACCTATGAAGGGCTCTTGCCTCCTACTTCTCCACCTATGAAGTCTCCTTCCTCCTCACCTATGAAGTGCTCCTTCTTCCTCCTCCACCTATGAAGGGTTCCTGCCTCCTCCTCCTCACCTATGAAGGACTCATTCCTCTTCCTCCTATGAAGGGTTCCTTCCTCCTCCACTTATGGATGGATCCTGCCTCCTCCTCCTTTACCTATGAATGGTTCATTCCTCCTCACCTATGAAGGGCTCCTTCCTCCACCTATGAAGGGCTCCTGCCTCCTCCACCTATGGAGGGCTCCTGCCTCCTCCTCCACCTATGGATGGCTCCTGCCTCCTCCTCCTCCACCTTGGGATGGCTCCTGCTCCTCCTATGGATGGCTCCTGCCTCCTCCTCCACCTATGGATGGCTCCTGTCTCCTCCACCTATGAAGCGTTACTTCCTCTTCCTCCACCTATGGATGGCTCCTGCCTCCTCCTCCACCTATGAAAGGTTCCTTCCCCCTCCTCCACCTATGGATGGATCCTGCCTCCTCCACCTATGAAGGGTTCCTTCCTCCTCCTGCACCTATGGATGGATCCTGCCTCCTCCACCTATGAAGGGTTCCTTCCTCCACCTATGGATGGATCCTGCCTCCTCCTCCTCCACCTATGAAGGGTTCCTTCTCCTCCTCCACCTATGGATGGATCCTGCCTCCTCCTCCTCCACCTATGAAGGGTTCCTTCCTCCTCCTCCACCTATGGATGGATCCTGCCCTCCTCCCTCCACCTATGGATGGCTCCTGCCTCCTCCTATGGATGGCTCCTGCCTCCTCCTCCACCTATGGATGGCTCCTGTCTCCTCCCACCTATGAAGCGTTCCTTCCTCTTCCTCCACCTATGGATGGCTCCTGCTCTCCTCCTCCACCTATGAAGGGTTCCTTCCTCCTCCACCTTTGGATGGATCCTGCCTCCTCCTCCACCTATGAAGGGTTCCTTCCTCCTCCCACTATGGATGGATCCTGCCTCCTCCACCTATGGATGGATCCTGCCTTCTCCTCCTCCACCTATGAAGGGTTCCTTCCTCCTCCTGCACCTATGGATGGATCCTGCCTCCTCCTCCTCCACCTATGAAGGGTTCCTTCCTCCTCCTCCACCTATGGATGGATCCTGCCTCCTCCTCCACCTATGAAGGGTTCCTTCTCCTCCTCCACCTATGGATGGATCCTGCCTCCCCCACCTATGGATGGATCCTGCCTCCTCTCCTCCACCTATGAAGGGTTCCTTCCTCCTCCTCCACCTATGGATGGCTCCTGCCTCCTCCACCTATGAAGGGTTCCCTTCCTCCACCTCCACCTATGGATGGATCCTGCCTCCTCCTCCTCCACCTATGAAGGGTTCCTTCCTCCTCTTCCACCAATGGATGGATCCTGCCTCTTCCTCCTATGAAGGGTTCCTTCCTCCACCTATGGAGGGCTCCGGCCTCCTCCTCCACCTATGGAGGGATACTGCCTCCTCCTCCTCCACCTATGAAGGGTTCCTTCCTCCTCCTCCACCTATGGAGGGCTCCTGCCTCCTCCTCCACCTATGGAGGGTTCCTGCCTCCTCCTCCACCTATGGAGGGCTCCTGCCTCCTCCTCCTATGAAGGGTTCCTTCCTCCTCCTCCACCTATGAAGGGCTCCTGCCTCCTCCACCTATGGAGGGATCCTGCCTCCTCCTCCTCCACCTATGGAGGGCTCCTGCCTCCTCCTCCACCTATGGAGGGAATGGAGGGATCCTGCCTCCTCCTCCACCTATGGAGGGCTCCTGCCTCCTCCTCCTATGAAGGGTTCCTTTCCTCCTCCACCTATGAAGGGCTCCTGCCTCCTCCACCTATGGAGGGATCCTGCCTCCTCCTCCACCTATGGAGGGATCCTGCCTCCTCCACCTATGGAGGGCTCCTGCCTCCTCCTACTCCTATGAAGGGTTCCTTCCTCCTCCTCCACCTATGAAGGGCTCCTGCCTCCTCCACCTATGGAGGGATCCTGCCTCCTCCACCTATGGAGGGATCCTGCCTCCTCTCCACCTATGGAGGGATCCTGCCTCCTCCTCCTCCACCTATGAAGGGCTCCTTCCTCCACTTTTGGACTGCTGGCTACAACGTATCACTTACTGAGAGTAATTCCATTTTCTGACAGCATTCAGCCATTTCGAAATGGAGAGAAATAAAAGTTATAAAGCTAAATACAGGAAACATG
Organism: Oophaga sylvatica; assembly: GCA_033576555.1. NCBI lineage: Eukaryota > Metazoa > Chordata > Amphibia > Anura > Dendrobatidae > Oophaga > Oophaga sylvatica. The sequence continues at coordinate 30,085 of JARQOD010001444.1, read as the reverse complement.
AAACATTGAATCTGAGAAGAGGAAGTCGGGAACATTTGCTTGTTCTGCAGATTTGCATTGAACCGTTCCCTCATTTAGGGCTCTGGAGAACCTGGGGACAACCTCGGAGGGACAGCAGAGGCGCCGCGGATGTCACCAGGTGATGGCTGGCCCCAGATCTTGACCTCTGTCTCAGTCTGATGTCTTGGCCGTCCTCCATGACTCTGCGGTCCAGGGCGGAGGTGTCACTATGTAGATGTTGTGTGTGATCACATGTGCCGTGTGATGTAGCAGAGCTCGATCAGCGCCGACTCCGGATCAGCAGGGTCTGGACGGAACAGTGTGCAGGTCAGTGACTAATGTGCACGGTGCGAGGTTGTCACAATAAGGAACAGATGTGAGAAACTATTTCACTTTCCTGATAGTGGAGTTTAGGAGGAAACTGACAGTTTCTGCTTTCACACAGACACCGCAGACTCCGAGACGGGTGAGTGCTGACCCCACTGCAAATGCCCCAAACAGAGAACCTACCAAATGTTCACATCACAAACACACATGTAGCAGACATGACAGTATTATAAATAATCACTCCAATATTCAGTGCAGAAGATGTGCAGTCCTATGTAACACCACAGATAATGTAGTAGATGTCACCTGCAGTCCTATGTAACACCACAGATAACACAGTGATAACTCTCTGAGTACAGATAATGTAGTAGATGTCACCTGCAGTCCTATGTAATAACACAGTGATAACTCTCAGTACAGATAATGTAGTAGATGTCACCTGCAGTCCTATGTAACACCACAGATAACACAGTGATAACTCTCAGTACAGATAATGTAGTAGATGTCACCTGCAGTCCTATGTAACACCACAGATAACACAGTGATAACTCTCTGAGTACAGATAATGTAGTAGATGTCACCTGCAGTCCTATGTAATAACAGTGATAACTCAGTACAGATAATGTAGTAGATGTCACCTGCAGTCCTATGTAATAACACAGTGATAACTCTCAGTACAGATAATGTAGTAGATGTTACATGCAGTCCTATGTAACAACATAGATAACAGTGATAACTCTCTGAGTACAGATAATGTAGTAGATGTCACCTGCAGTCCTATGTAATAACACAGTGATAACTCTCAGTACAGATAATGTAGTAGATGTCACCTGCAGTCCTATGTAACACCACAGATAACACAGTGATAACTCTCTGAGTACAGATAATGTAGTAGATGTCACCTGCAGTCCTATGTAATAACACAGTGATAACTCTCAGTACAGATAATGTAGTAGATGTCATCTGCAGTCCTATGTAACACCACAGATAACACAGTGATAACTCTCAGTACAGATAATGTAGTAGATGTCACCTGCAGTCCTATGTAACACCACAGATAACACAGTGATAACTCTCTGAGTACAGATAATGTAGTAGATGTCACCTGCAGTCCTATGTAATAACACAGTGATAACTCTCAGTACAGATAATGTAGTAGATGTCACCTGCAGTCCTATGTAACACCACAGATAACACAGTGATAACTCTCAGTACAGATAATGTAGTAGATGTCACCTGCAGTCCTATGTAATAACAGTGATAACTCTCAGTACAGATAATGTAGTAGATGTTACATGCAGTCCTATGTAACAACATAGATAACAGTGATAACTCTGAGTACAGATAATGTAGTAGATGTCACCTGCAGTCCTATGTAATAACACAGTGATAACTCTCAGTACAGTGTGGTGTAATGACCCATGATACAGCTAGGGGGCGCTGTGTATGCTCCTCGGGATATGCATTGAGGCAGGTTGTGGCTGGTAAGATAATCCCCGGCAGGGTTATAAAGGGAAGATATGTGTCGCAGAGCTCCTCTGCGCTGTAGGTCAGGAATGTTGTTCTGGGACTTGTAGTCCCATAAGAGTTCTAGTTATTGTTAAGGGTGACCTACAGGGTTAGCTTGTGAGCTGGGTGGGACATGCTAACCACACATACACTGCCCACTGGTGGTGGGAGAATGTATGTTACAATCTGGTGATTGTAGTTAGTGTGAAGGACCTGTGATGAGGTCATGAACAGGTGACCAGATCATGTGCTTCATGCCTTGGCTTGGGGAGTGGCTACAGGTATGTAAGGCACTGTTTTAGCACATGGTGAGAGATTGAGTTGGAGATGGATGGAGTCTGTCTTGGAGAGTTTGGGCTGAGACTGTGAGGGTCTCGGGAGTCTGTCAGGCTGGACAGAGCTTCCTGACATCCAGGCGGGATGTCGCCCAGACTAAAGACGGAAAGCTGGCGTGCTTGAGCCAGGGGAGTGGACGGTCCTGAAAGCCGTGATGAGACTGATCGGGATCAGAGTGGAACATAAGGACTGTGTTTAATGGAAGATGCCTCTGAGGTGTCTGCGAACCTGAGACACCAGCAGGTAACGGACAGGGTCCGTATTGATGATGACCAGGGTCATGAAGATTATGTTGATCTATTGAAAGACTGTGATTTATGTTTTGTTGCCTGGTGTCAAGAGACAGTAAACTGTTATTTTTGATTTAATGCCTGTGAATTGCCTCATTACTGCGTGCCCGGCCTCTGCCTACCAGAGCAGATCCCTACAATTGGTGGCGTAAATGCGGGCACACGCAGTGAGGTCAGGCTGTTTTTTTTGGATGTTTTCCTGCATGACCAATAACCAGGTGAAGACGCTGTTAAAGCAGTGGTGACAGACAGGGGTCTGTGTTATGTGACCGGGGTCACTGAGAAGTAAGCAAAGAGCATGCTGATAGGATACCTCTGAGGAGGAGGTCTCCAGGAACCTGTGTGGCTGACGCCAACAGGTAACGGTCTTGAAAACCGGGTTATGCTGGTCAGGACCAGAGGGAACTATTCGTGAGAAACTATTTTTTTTTTTTTTGGTGTTTTTTCTCTGGAACACGTGGGAGGTGTTTGCTGTGGCTCGTGGTGTCACGAAGGTGATAAGCGGCTGGCTGTGACTCGTGGGGTCATGAAGGTGACAAGCGGCAAGACGGCACCGCGGAAGCGTGCAGAGACTGGTGGTAGCAGGAGCTACCAGGACACTTGCAGGAAGAGGTTCTGCACCAGCAGCGGCTTGTGAGCGGCAGTCGGAGGTGCCAGTGGTTGATGGCTGCTACGGCAGCGGTGTCGGTGCCAGCAGGAGCTGGTGGTGTATAAAGGGACAGTGTGAACCGGGTCACACGGACTCTTAAAGGACCAGTAACAGCCCAAAAGAAATAAAACTGTACTGTGTGATCTGTGCCTAAGAAAGCTGTGGGGGAATCCACAGGGTGTATAACCCAAGGAGGGGTGATGGCCCAAAAGGGGGCGGGGTCTCAAAAGGGGGTGGCAACCCAAAAGGGGATGATGGCCCAAAAGGGGGCGGAGTCCCAAAAGGGGGTGGCAACCCAAAAGGGGGCGGTTGGCAAAAAGAGGGTGGAGGATCCCAAAGTTAAAGGGGAGGTGCAGACCAACTGTTGCCCGGGGCAAATTTGTTATGTTTGTCCAGTTTGCCATATGAACTATCCACCTGGGACAATACTACGGGGGTGTACCCTACAGATAAACCATGAAGATGTGGTGGGTCTGGCCGACTCGGAGAGCCCGGTGACTCTAGTGAGGGGTGTACCTGAGGGATGGCAAATGCCCGGTAGAAAGGTCGGGGTCACTTGCATCCATGGGGACACTAAGGATTATCCAGTGGCCAGGGTGGTCTTTGATACAGGCTGGGGCATTACGGGACAGGATGTCGCTGTAGTCCCAAATTTGTCGTGTCCAGTAGTTATAGGTCGGGACTCTAAATTGTTCTCTGGCTTATGGGACAGGGGAGTTTCTATACAGCAGAAGGGAGGCCTCTCTACTGTTGGGGTGGCAGACGGTGGGACAGTGACGCCTTCCCAAACTGACTGGTCAGACGGTGACACAAGAGGAAAGGGTGCGTCTGCCCAACTTACTGACCTGTCTCCTGAAATGTATGACAGAAGAACTGATACCGATGTGATAGATAACACGTCTGGAACGGACACCCAGTTAGAGGGTAACTGGAGGGTTAACGATACAGGGGGAGGTGACTCAGACTCCGAGGGTGACTGTGACTCGAATAGAGAAAGGGAGTACAGTAATGAAGGGCCCCACAAGGAGAAGAAGTCCTCCCGTCGTCGGAAACGTAAAGGGCGCAAAGAGCGTGAGCCCCTTGCACCCAGTGAGGAGGTCAATGAAGAAAAACCTGTTGCCGAAGAACTGGAGTGTGTGGAGCTCTCTGAAGGTACAAAGCGCCGAGAGGTACCTGAGGACGACCGGGCATATCCTCAAGAGAGGTTGAAGGGGTCTGACACGGAAGTCGCCAATTCCGTGCAGGTGGAGCGCGTGCGCCACCTGGAGTCCAAGGTTGCGGCGGTCAAGGCTCAGTGTGGAGAGAAAACACAAGCGCTCCAGGACATTGGAAAAAAGTTTGCTGAACTTCAGGCCGAAGTAAAGACCATGAAAGAACATGTTGAACAAGAAAAGGCCCTGAGACAAACTGCTGAGCAAAGAGTGGATGAACTGGGGAAGGAAGTCTCTGAGCTCAGAGATTACTTGGCAACCTGGCAGGGTGTGAATAAGACCATAAGAGAAGATATGGAAGTGTTTAAAGACGCAGTAAGAGGTCTTCTGCAGGAGAAGAAATTGCAGGTTGAAGACTTGCAGCTGCCGTGCCCGAGTGATGACAAGGCGGAAGTGCCAGTGACCGTCTTGGCAAGGGGTAGTGAAGAAACTGAGTCTCAGAAAGAGGATGAGGCTTCACTCTTTAAGTGTGTGGTAAAAATACCTGAAGACATGCGAAAGCCTGTGCCAGTGAGGGTGTGCATGAGGCCTTTAAGAAGGCAGTAAAAGCCTATAGTGTGAACTGGGCACCAGAGGCTAACCAGTTGGTGATCCTGGCAGAGGGGAAGACACAGAAAAGCTGGTGGCTGTCCTGAAGGATATGCATCTTCAGTGTCTCCATGCGAAACAGATGTTTATGTTGAGTAATATGAAAGCCGCTCAACGTCTGGAGCAGGCGAAGGAAGATCAAAATCGGCTGGGCTTGGTAGAAGAGGTAATTCCGGTACCCAGAAATCTGGTGGGGAGAGTAGTTGGAAGATTTGGAAAAGTGATGCAGGAGATGGTGGATAGATCCGGAGTAAGGAGAGTGAGGATTCCAGTGATGGCGAGATCAAGGGGGCCGGAGAAGAAGAAATGGTTCCATTCATTGGTGTTGGCTAAGTGGAGAGCCTGAAGAACATCCGAATGCTCCTGGAGTATCGAGTGACGTACCTACGAGAGGTAGAGCAGCTGATCTGGAGAAGAAAGCAGATGAAGGAACAGTTGCAGGAGTTGAAACAAAGATGGCGACTGCTTCCAGCCCAAGATATAGAGAGACAAGAGGCTTCTCTGGGAACTGGCAGTAGACGAGCTGAAACAATGACGGGTAGAGATGACGCTTCTGTTAGCTCAGGGCTGAGTGACCGAAGTGTGAGACCCGGTGGCGGACGAAGAGACAGAGAGTCAGACTCAGATCAACCAGTAAGCTTGACTGGACGATCGAGTCAGGACCGCAACGACTGTAGGAGGCGGTTCTGGAAAGAAAGGTCGGGTGAGGTGACATAGACAGAAGGACAAGGCCAACGTTCTGACCGCTGGGGGCGGGAGAGGCCTAACAGAGAGGTGATGTTGCATGGTGCCCAAAATCGACTGAGACGGTTTGACTGGCAGAGACGACCGAGATGGATCTCTGGTCGGGTAATAAATGTTCAACCCCACAAGTTTGAACAGAGGGGGAGGTATGTGGTGTAATGACCCATGATACAGCTAGGGGGCGCTGTGTATGCTCCTCGGGATATGCATTGAGGCAGGTTGTGGCTGGTAAGATAATCCCCGGCAGGGTTATAAAGGGAAGATATGTGTCGCAGAGCTCCTCTGCGCTGTAGGTCAGGAATGTTGTTCTGGGACTTGTAGTCCCATAAGAGTTCTAGTTATTGTTAAGGGTGACCTACAGGGTTAGCTTGTGAGCTGGGTGGGACATGCTAACCACACATACACTGCCCACTGGTGGTGGGAGAATGTATGTTACAATCTGGTGATTGTAGTTAGTGTGAAGGACCTGTGATGAGGTCATGAACAGGTGACCAGATCATGTGCTTCATGCCTTGGCTTGGGGAGTGGCTACAGGTATGTAAGGCACTGTTTTAGCACATGGTGAGAGATTGAGTTGGAGATGGATGGAGTCTGTCTTGGAGAGTTTGGGCTGAGACTGTGAGGGTCTCGGGAGTCTGTCAGGCTGGACAGAGCTTCCTGACATCCAGGCGGGATGTCGCCCAGACTAAAGACGGAAAGCTGGCGTGCTTGAGCCAGGGGAGTGGACGGTCCTGAAAGCCGTGATGAGACTGATCGGGATCAGAGTGGAACATAAGGACTGTGTTTAATGGAAGATGCCTCTGAGGTGTCTGCGAACCTGAGACACCAGCAGGTAACGGACAGGGCCCGTATTGATGATGACCAGGGTCATGAAGATTATGTTGATCTATTGAAATACTGTGATTTATGTTTTGTTGCCTGGTGTCAAGAGACAGTAAACTGTTATTTTTGATTTAATGCCTGTGAATTGCCTCATTACTGCGTGCCCGGCCTCTGCCTACCAGAGCGGATCCCTACAACAGATAACACCACAGATAACACAGTGATGACTCTCTGAGTACAGATAATGTAGTAGATGTCACCTGCAGTCCTATGTAATAACACAGTGATAACTCTCAGTACAGATAATGTAGTAGATGTCACCTGCAGTCCTATGTAACACCACAGATAACACAGTGATAACTCTCTGAGTACAGATAATGTAGTAGATGTCACCTGCAGTCCTATGTAATAACACAGTGATAACTCTCAGTACAGATAATGTAGTAGATGTTACATGCAGTCCTATGTAACAATATAGATAACAGTGATAACTCTCTGAGTACAGATAATGTAGTAGATGTCACCTGCAGTCCTATGTAACACCACAGATAACACAGTGATAACTCTGAGTACAGATAATGTAGTAGTCACCTGCAGTCCTATGTAATAACACAGTGATAACTCTCAGTACAGATAATGTAGTAGATGTTACATCAGTCCTATGTAACACTAGAAACAGTGATAACTCTCTGAGTACAGATATGTAGTAGATGTCACCTCAGTCCATGTACACCACAGATAACACAGTGATAATCTCTGAGTACAGATAGTGTAGTAGATGTCATCTGCAGTCCTATGTAACACCACAGATAACACAGTGATAACTCTCAGTACAGATAAGACTGAAGAGACCCTTGTGGAGTATAGCGGTGCTTCCCCGCCTCCCACCAATTCCCCATAATAACAAAACAACAGCAGGCCTGGAAGGGTTAAACAGGTCGGTCACAGTTTATTAAATTATAAGCAGAGAGGGGCAAATATGATCCGCAACGGACCCTCTGCCGAGATCCCGTGGCGCCGCCGGTGGGCGAGCATGCAGATGAGAGGTTACGAACCGTTGCCCCCCCATACTACCGCCACGGAGGATCATGTGTATACCTACACAGGACTCCGACCCCCACACAACAACATTAAGGCCTGTTCAATCCCATCCTGTAAATTGGTTAAAAATATATTGAGCCCGATATCATTCAGATGCACGCCGTCCGGTCTCAGCAGATTTAAATTGTCCTTTTGCAGATCGTGGTGGTTAACAACAACGCCGTAGTTTTCCTTGACGAATTTTGCCAGACAGCGTATGGTATTATGTCAGACCACACCACCACCATGTCGAGGCATAAGCAGGCAATAAGCAGGCAAAGTGTCGTATATCTGTCGACATCATTGAGTATAGGTCGGCACCTTTTTTCTTGGCTAAATCATTTCCGCCGGCGTGCCATACCAGTACCAGAGGCCCTTTGGCCATTTTCACGATGTTGGCCATTTCGGGGAATATTTGCTGCCATCGCAGCCCTCTGACGCCTCTCCACATGACCTCCAGTCCGGGGAAACCAAAAATTTTTCCGCCTGGGCGTAGGCTTGCCCTTTTGTACAGTCATGGCCAAAAGTTTTGAGAATGACACAAATATTATATTTTCACATGATCTGCTGCCCTCTGGTTTTTATGTGTTTGACAGATGTTTTTATCGCAGACAGAAATATAATTGCAAACATATGAGTAACAAAAGCTTATATTGACAGGTAGAATGAGTTAATGCAGCAAGTCAATATTTGCAGTGTTGACCCTTCTTCTTCAGGACCTCTGCAATTCTCCCTGGCATGCTCTCAATCAACTTCTGGACCAAATCCTGACTGATAGCAGTCCATTCTTGCACAATCAATGCTTTCATTTTGTCAGAATTTTTAGGTTTTTGTTTGTCCACCCGTCTCTTGATGATTGACCACAAGTTCTCAATGGGATTAAGATCTGGGGAGTTTCCAGGCCATGGACCCAAAATCTCTATGTTTTGTTCCCTGAGCCATTTAGTTATCACCTTTGCTTTATGGCAAGGTGCTCCATCATGCTGGAAAAGGCATTGTTGATTGCCAAACTGCTCTTGGAGGGTTGGGAGAAGTTGCTCTTGGAGGAAATTCTGGTACCATTCTTTATTCATGGCTGTGTTTTTAGGCAAGACTGTGAGAGAGCCGATTCCCTTGGCTGAGAAGCAACCCCACACATGAATGGTTTCAGGATGCTTAACAGTTGGCATGAGACAAGACTGGTGGTAGCGCTCACCTTGTCTTCTCCGAATGAGGCGTTTTCCTGATGTCCCAAACAATCGAAAAGGGGATTCATCAGAGACATCAGAGAAAATAACTTTACCCCAGTCCTCAGCAGTCCACTGTCTGTACCTTTTGCAGAATATCAGTCTGTCCATGATGTTTTTTCTGGAGAGAAGTGGCTTCTTTGCTGCCCTCCTTGAGACCAGGCCTTGCTCCAAGAGTCTCCGCCTCACAGTGCGTGCAGATGCACTCACACCTGCCTGCTGCCATTCCTGAGCAAGCTCTGCACTGCTGGTAGCCCGATCCCGCAGCTGAAACACTTTTAAAAGACGGTCCTGGCGCTTGCTGGTCTTTCTTGGGCGCCCTGGAGCCTTTTTGGCAACAATGGAACCTCTCTCCTTGAAGTTCTTGATGATGCGATAGATTGTTGACTGAGGTGCAATCTTTCTAGCTGCGATACTCTTCCCTGTTAGGCCATTTTTGTGCATTGCAATGATGACTGCACGTGTTTCTTTAGAGATAACCATGGTTAACAGAAGAGAAACAATGATGCCAAGCACCAGCCTCCTTTTAAAGTGTCCAGTGGTGTCATTCTTACTTAATCATGACAGATTGATCTCCAGTCATGTCCTCATCAACACCCACACCTGTGTTAATGGAGCAATCACTGAAAAGAGGTTAGCTGGTCCTTTTAAGGCAGGGCTGCAATGATGTTGAAATGTGTTTTGGGGGATAAAGTTCATTTTCTAGCCAAATATTGACTTTGCAAGTAATTGCTGTTAAGCTGATCACTCTTTATAACATTCTGGAGTATATGCAAATTGCCATTAGAAAAAGTGAAGCAGTAGACTTTGTAAAAATTAATATTTGTGTCATTCTCAAAACTTTTGGCCATGACTGTACGCCCAGTAAACGTAAGAGTGCCCTAATACCCAAACTGTGGCTTTGTGGCCGCCTGAAAGAAACCAGAGTTGTTAGAGCAGATCTGGCCTTATATATCTTGCAAAACATGCGGATTTCCAGCGGCCTAATCTCTGGACTTCAGCTTCCGATATGCCGGCCCTAGCAGCTTCGGTGGCCGCCCCGATTCTGAAGAAATGCGTCCCATATTGTTTAGGGTTACCGCCGACTGCCTCTATGCAGTGTTTAAAAATTGAGTGGAACTGATATTTGGTAAGCGGGGACCCGTCGGTGTGTGAGAGGAAGAATCTACTGTCATGTCTCATACACGCGAAGCGATTCACTATTTTTACCGGGCATATCGGGCCGTCTAAAGCCTTGAGCAAGACCCAGCGCCTCTACCGTTTGGATCGCATTTGGATTTTCGCACTCGAATGCGTAACGCGTCGCTACATATGACAACATCCTCATGGATCAACCCGCCCACCGATGTTGTTTTTGACCGCGTCACTAGTTCGCCGATGCGCAGTGCCCCGAAAAATGCGATTGCAAACGGTGTAGTTACTAGGATCGCCTCGTACTGCGACTTGCAGACTGACGTCGAGATTATGATGATATCGCGCAACAAACTTAGAGACACGGGGCGACGACATTCCTGACTAGGTTGGAGCCTCTTCCAGCCTTTCACGGCTTGCCTGACGAGGAAATATTTAGTAACGTCGTCCCAACCTAGAAGCTGGAAGAAAAAGGCTATTCCTGCTAAGTGTCACTGCGCTGACGTACCCGACGCTCCTCTATTCCTGAGCAGATTCAGTTCTACCAAAACATCGCATGTAGCCCGATTACATGTCTCGACTGGTCTTCCGTTGATTAAAGAGCACCATTCTTCCCATGCCTTACTGTAGACCTGCCAGGTAGCTGGTGTCACTGAGGCTTGGATCAAGGGCATCAGTGATTGGCCACAGTGTCCCAGAGGGAGGGAGGACATTGTAGGCCCAGTGGTTGAGCTTTGGGGCGGAACGATTTGAAGGCCTGCCAGTCGGAAGACAACACAGAGTTAACAATCACATCTTCAGTGATAGACGTAACTCTGGCGCGGCACCAGATGTTGTGTCTAAGGCATAATAACGCTAGGCGGTCGCAGCGGCGCAAGAACAGGCGGGGAGGAAGAAGACATGTTGTTTAAAATTCTTGCGGTTCCTGGGTGTTTGGTTAGAAATCTGATGTTAGCGTTTTCCAGTTGGGTACCCCAGAGCTCGATGGATGCTACTATTGCAAAAATCTCCAACAGCGCTGGGTTGCGGCCCCAGGTGTATGTGGTCCATAGAACCGGCCAGCTGCTTTTGCACCATTGATCTTTGTAGATCGCAACAAAACAATTATTGATATCGCTACCAACCTCCAAACCTAAATCTTTGCTCTGCGTTTCCTGCGCCATTACACATGTGTGTCCATTGTAAGAATCTAGGAATGACATCCAGACTAACAGGTCTGCTTTCAAGGAGCGGTTAAGCCTAATTCTATGTCCCGTTGGGTAGTGCCTTTAGTTGACAACGATAGATGGCGTGAGAAAGCTCTGCCCACTGGCATAACGCGGCAAGCAAAATTGAGCAAACCTAGCAAAGACTGCATCTGCTGCAGGGTGACTTTTTTAGCGTCGATGAAAAATTCAACCGTTTTCCGTGTTTTGTGTAATTTATCCGCCGGTAAACGAAAAACCATTTCATTGGTATCTATATCGATGCCGAGAAAAAAGAGCACGTCGCACAGGCCGATAGTTTTTTCGGGTGAAAGCGGTACTCCGAAGAGCCGCGCTATAAATTTAAACTTCTGAGGAGGAAGATACAGAGTTTTGAGTTTCTGGGACCGACAAACAAAAAATCATCTAAGTAGTGAATGGTTGAATTGCTACCCGTTTCGTGCCGCACTACCCTGTCTAGGAAGGTGCTGAAAAGTTTGAAATAGTGGCATGAGATAGAGCAACCCATTGGTAAGCACATGTCGAAATAAAAAAGCTGGTCCACCCTGAAGCCTAACAAATGGAAGCATTCAGGGTGCACCGGCAGAAGGCGGAAAGCAGACTTTATGTCGGATTTAGCTAGGAGTGCACCAGGCCCCGCGGTGCGCACCAGTTCGACCGCTCTGTCAAAAGACTCATAAGGTACGGAAGTGTCTTCGGGGGGAATCGCGTCGTTAACCGAACCGCCCTTCAGGTAGAAAAGGTGGTGAATTAGCCGAAATTTACTGGGTTCTTTTTTGGGGACGATACCTAGAGGTGAGATTCTGAGGTATTTGAAGGGAATTGATGTGAAAGGGCCCGCTATTCCAGTGATTTTCAACCAGTGTTCCGACACATGGTCGGGTGTGCCGTGGGGAAAGTTCCCCAAACTATGGTGCCCCCTGTGTTTTGTTTCCCGGCAATGCGCAGCGATGCACAGTCACGTCTTCTTACAATGTAGGCAGGGCCGGCGTCAACACCCGCAAGTGCCGGGGCCCTGTGCAGGCGGGGGGGCCCACTCGCCGTCTGGCACCCCCGCGCCCGTTAGCAGAGGAGAGCGGTGTCAGCGCCTCCACTGGGCCCCCCCGCTTGCTCAGGGCCCCGGCATCAGCTGGCCCAATACTTACCTCTCCCGTGCCTCCGCTGCCGCAGCTCCAGGCTCCAGGGGGCGCCGGCTCTTCCTCTCACAGCAGTGCCGCTGAATGACGTCATCATTCAGCGGCCGGCTGTGGCAGAGAGCGCGTCGCTGGACAGGTGAGACGTGTGTGTGTGTGTGTCTCTGTGTGTGTGTGTCTGTGTGTATGTAGTGCGGTGCTTTGTGTGTGTGTGTGTATGTGTGTGAGAGAGTGCTTGTGTGCTGTCTGTGTGTGATGATGGGCAGGCATTGCTGATAATGGGGAGGCATTGATGATGATGGGGAGAAGATGATGATAATGGGCAGGCATTGATGATAATGGGCAGGCATTGATGATGGGGAGAAGATGATGATGGGCAGGCATTGATGATGATGGGGAGGCGATAATGATGGGGAGGCGATGATGATGATGGGCAGGCATTGATGATAATGGGGAGGCATTGATGATGATGGGGAGGCAATGATGATGATGGGCAGGCATTGATGATAATGGGGAGGCCATGATGATGATGGGGAGGCATGATGATGATGGGCAGCATTGTGATGGAGGCGATGATGATGATGGGCAGGCATTGATGATGATGGGGAGTCAGTGATGATGATAAGGAGTCAGTGATGATGATGGGGAGGCAATCATGATGATAATGGGGAGTCTTTCCACAGCGCCCTTTCCTGAGCCGTAACAGTGCAGAACGCAGTACAGCGCAGATGAGAGCTCCATATTTTGTATGGAGCATTATATGGGGACCAGTATCCTGTATGGAGCATTATATGGGGACCAGTATCCTGTATGGAGCATTATATGTGGTCCAGTATTCTGTATGGAGCATTATTTTGGGTCCAGTATTCTGTATGGAGAATTATATGGGGGGTGACATCCTGCATGGGGTATTATATGGGTGATGAGGGGGAGACTGTGGTGCCCATAATATTGTATGGAGGACTGTACTGTCCAGTCTGTACTGTGCGCTGTGAGGATTTGGCGGTTTTTGAGCTATTGTACAATTTACAATAGATATCACTCATGTAATGGAAGAAGAGAAGTGTTTGGCATTGTGCTATACCCATATTTCTCCGCTGTATCTGTGCATCATGAATCGTGGTCTGTGTTAAAGGGGCCCACTGAGGCTCTTTCGCTATGGGCCCATAAAAACCTGCAGCCGGCCCTGAATGTAGGTAGGAGACGTGTACAATAAGGGTGCTTTCACACGTTGCGGGTTGCAATGCGTGTTTCCTGATGCGCGCTCCCCGAAAGCACCTAACACATGCGCAAGCTTTGAACCTCACGTGACTTAATGACGTCACCGAGGCCGGCGTGTCATCCTGAGAGCGGAGAGACTCTCGCATTTGCCCGCCGCCAAGGTAATGCCCGCCAATAATGCTGACTATATGAGCTTTTGCCTGAGTATATGAACTGTTGGCAGAATACTCAGCATATGAGCTGGTACTTTTAGTACTCCAGCAGTATACTGCATATAACAATGAGAAATGTAAAATGAGAAATACTATAGTCATGAGGCTGGAGTACTACAAGTACCAGCTCATATGCTGAGTATATGAGCTGGCACTTGTACTCTGGCCTCATGGCCATAGTACTTCTCATTGTACCCCTTTATATTGCAGTATATGAGCCACATAATAATCAGCACCATATACTGTGGTGCTGTACAGTGCACATCACCACAGTATATGATGCTGATAATCATGTGCTCATATACGTGGGACTGTATTTATGAGGTTACATGGGATTGAATATATGAGGGGGTTATCCTTTTTTATTTCACTTTTTTAAAATAAATAATTTATTGAAAGGACCTCTGCCAGGCATATTTCACTCTTGAGGGCTAAAAAAGTAGCTCTTGTGGTGGTGTGTGGCCCAGCTGCGCTTGGTGACACATGTTCCCTGGAGGATGCACAGAAAGGTAATTCACAAATACCTGATAAGCATACAACACTTCACATTTTTCCTGGTTCCACCAGAGGGAGCCCTTGAGACAGCAGTGAGATGAAGACAATCTAGCTGAACATTAGTTAGTCGTTGGTGTTACCTCAGGAGAGCAGACACTACTTTGGAGAACGGAGTTACCTCAGACGAGCTGGGAGGGAGAAACCCCTGTCAGATTAGCCTGAGGGCTGAGGAAGTTTGAGCGAGAAGCTGACATCTACTGCTGCCTGTGCTTATATTAAGGTGTGCGTAGGACGACAGGCGAGTGGACAAAAGGGAGTGACTGAGGAGAAATAGCGACGATAGCTTATCCTTCACTCTGCACAACCGGACACCGGGTCCGAGCTTGCTAGCATCTTCACAGCTAGTGGGAAAAACCGGAGACTCTGGACTTCAAGTCACAGAGGGGCCCTTCAGTGCTGATACGTAACCGGGGTCAGGAAGACGGGGGTCTGGCAGGTACCGCCATAGAGACACTATTCTGTCCACAAAAAGACCTCATCACAAGATCAGCCGGGCGTAGCAAGGAGAAGGAGTTAAACTTAGCTTCATGCAAGTTACCACAAGTTCCCACACACATCGGGAAGTAAGGAGGCCTTAACCCTACACAGTGATTACTGGACGTGCATCCTCCACCCTGAGCAGCTTCCGGGACATGCCTGCAACCATCACCAGTAAAGGTATGGAAAGAGACTGACTTGTGTGTGTCTGCCTTATTGCTTGCACCCCTGCACCGCCATATACCTCGAGGGATTAGTCTCGCCTGTGGGAGACTTAACACCTTGCTGCCCAGTAACAACCCCTCAGAGGATTCACCCTGCAGTGCTGGTCACCCTGATCAGAAACCACAGGTGGCGTCACGAACATTTCTAAATCCCCTGTAAATATTCCCCCCTTGAATGAGCGCCCAGGACAACGGACCGAGCTGCGCTACCTGTGACCTCTCCCCCATTGAAGTGAACGGGCTCGGTGCCGAATACCCCATAAGCCCTGGTACGTGCGACTTATATCTTTGGCGTCACAAACAGGATAAGAAGCTCGCTATATGTGAGTCCCGTGTGCCTAATTGGACTGTTTTTGTGCTAGAGACTGTGTTGCTGTTTTGTGATTTTTGGCGCCAGTTGTCCGCCATTGCCCGCCAAAGTACAGCGCTACAGCGCAAAGAGAAGGGGCGTACCTGCAGAAAGCGCGTGGAGTCCCGGACACGCCCCCAACGCTGACGCAGCGGCAGGTCCTGTGGAGAGCTTCAGAGTGCCGGCGACGCAGGTCCTTCCCCATCGCTGTGCCTGGCAGAGCTGCAGCCTTCAGGACAAGGTAGGCCACACTTAACTAGGGGGGGCACAGACATGTCGCAGCCACAAGCTGACAGCGCGGCCCAGAGCGACCGCTCCGGTGACTTACCCGCCGGCGCTGCAGCGCAGGATGGAAACGCTGGCCCCTCACCAGGTCCGGTGGCCCCGATGGTACCGCTGACACTCCCATACCTGCCTGGAGCAAAGTGGCTCCCTCAGTATAGCGGTAAGCCGGATACCCTGTCAGGGTTCAAGCGCAAAATATGTGTCACGACGTATAACAGATATATTCAAAGATAGCAACCTATATCTAATGTGACATCATTCTAAATTTCATATAATAGAGAAAATCAACATGTATACATAGTATCTGCCAGCAATGTCTTACCTGACATAATATCCTATGTAGTGTGGGTCAATACTGTGTACGTGTCACGCTGTCTCTGGATAGAGGTGGACCGGGGTCTATGCTGACCCTGAACTGGGGTCCTGACTAGTCCCTCTACCTGGAGGTACTGTTAATGGTACAGAGGTCCAGGCCGCCAGCGTAACCCTGTCTCCTGTAGATCCCTGACCACTGTAATCTAGTCCTGAGAAGGACCCTGATTACCACCACAGGGAATGGGCAGGTCACAGCTTACACACAGTCTAAGACAAACGAGACAGACAAGGGGTAATGAAAACAAGCCTTGCATACAACACTTCCACTACAGAGGAACACAAAAGGTTAAGGAGATAAACAATAAGCGAGGAGAGGAAAAACCACAACAGGCACTCTTAGCTTAAGTCTTCTCAGAAACGATCCGCTCTGCTGGTCTGAATGAATGCTTTCACCGGCAACTTCCCCAGCAGACCAGCAGGTATATGAAGGAAGCTAATTAACAAAACATCAATAGCAGCTGGGCGAGGCTGGTCAGCCCAGCACCGAGAGAGAAAGAATTAACTCCCTCAGTGCCGAAAAACACCCAGCACCAGAAACTCAGCTGTGCGAAGTCAGGGTGTGCAATCGCGACGATCTCCGCCGCGACACACCCGTGACAGTACCCCCCTTCTACGAGGGGCCTCTGGACCCTCAGGGCCTGGTCTATCTGGGTGAGTAGTGTGGAAGGCCCGAACCAAACGGTCTGCGTTAATATCCGACGCAGAAACCCACATCCTCTCCTCAGGACCATACCCCCTCCAATGAACAAGGTACTGAAGGGACCGGCGATTCAGACGTGAGTCAATGATCTTCGATACCTGAAACTCCAAATTACCATTGACCACCACTGGAGGAGGAGGTAGAGGTGACGGTATAACTGGTGCCACGTACCTCTTAAGCAACGATTTGTGGAACACATTGTGGATTTTAAATGTAGGAGGGAGGTCAAGACGGAAAGCCACCGGATTAACTATTGAACTGATCCTGTATGGCCCGATGAATCTGGGACCGAGTTTCCAGGAGGGAACCTTAAGTTTTATATTCTTGGTAGACAACCATACCAGATCGTTCACACTTAGGTCCGGACCAGACACTCTCCTCCTATCAGCCATACGTTTGTATCGGTTCCCCATAGTGCTCAGATTATTAAGCACTCCTCTCCACACTGAAGCAAGTGACGACGAAAATCGTTCCTCCTCAGGAACCCCAGAAGAGCCCCCCCCCATTGAAAGTACAAAACTGGGGGTGAAAACCATATGCCCCAAAAAACGGGGACTTACCAGTGGACTCGCTCCGCCTATTGTTAAGAGCGAACTCTGCCAGAGGCAAGAAAGAAGACCAGTCCTCTTGGTTCTCTGAGACAAAACGCCGGAGATATGTCTCTAAGCTCTGATTCAGACGCTCTCTGACCATTGGTCTGCGGATGAAAAGCTGAAGAAAATGACAACTGCATCCCCGACGAGAACAAAATGCCTTCCAGAATTTGGACACAAACTGAGACCCCCGATCCGACACCACATCGGAAGGCAACCCGTGAAGTCTCACAATCTCCCCAATGAACACCTGCGCCAGAGTTTTAGCATTAGGAAGAGCAGGAAGAGCAATAAAATGTGCCATTTTGCTGAACCTGTCAACTACAACTAGTATGACAGTTTTACCTGAAGACGGAGGAAGGTCCGTAATGAAGTCCATAGACAGATGGGTCCATGGACGCTCCGGGATTTTCAATGGTAAAAGGGCCCCAGACGGACGGGTATGTGGGGTCTTAGAGCGCGCACATACCCCACAGGACGCGACAAAAGTTACCACCTCTTTATTTAAGTTAGGCCACCAAAACCGGCGAGAGAACGAGATCTACAGTTGCTTTACTCCCTGGGTGTCCTGCCAAAGCAGAATTATGATGTGCCTCGATAACCTTTTGTCTTAACTGATCTGGAACAAACAGTTTCCCTGGAGGTCCTACAGGGGCGTCCCCCTGAGCCTCCAATACCTCCTCCTCAAGCTCAGAGCATACAGCCGACACCACAACTCCCTCCAACTCCCTCCTGAAGAATAGGAACCGGGTCATCCGTCTTCCCGGCCCCCGGGAAACTACGAGATAAGGCATCAGCCTTTACATTTTTTGACCCAGGACGATATGTGACGACAAAATTAAACCTGGTAAAAAACAACGACCATCTAGCTTGTCTGGAATTCAGACGTTTTGCAGACTCTAAATACAGCAGGTTCTTGTGATCAGTAATGACGGTGACCGGGTGGACTGCCCCCTCCAAAAAGTGACGCCACTCTTCAAAAGCCAACTTAATGGCCAAGAGTTCCCTATTGCCGACATCATAATTCCTCTCGGCGGACGACAATTTTTTAGAGAAGAAAGCGCACGGATGCCATTTACCAGGGGACGGACCTTGAGATAATACCGCACCCACTCCTACGTCAGATGCGTCTACCTCCACAATGAACGGTTGTGATGCATCAGGTTGGATGAGTATGGGTGCTGATTGCTGAAGCAAAACATTTTTTCAAGGAGGAAAATGCTTGACAAGCTTTGTCAGACCACCTAGAAAAATCCGTCCCTTTTTTTGTCATGTCAGTGAGAGGTTTGACAACAGATGAGAAATTACAAATAAATTTCCGGTAGTAGTTAGCAAACCCCAGGAAACGCTGCAGTGCTTTAAGATCCTCTGGCCGATCCCATTCAAGCACAGCCTTCACTTTCCCAGGGTCCATACGGAAACCGGAGGCTGACACCAAGAATCCTAAAAACTGAAGTTCTTGTACAGCGAATACACACTTCTCCCGAAGCCGTCTATCAATGCGAATAGCAAGAGCCATAGCGGCCTCCAGTGACGGGGAGAATCATACTGAGCCAACACATCTTTTAATTTGTCAGATAAACCTTGACAAAACTGGCTCTTAAGAGCCGGGTCATTCCACTGAGTATCCGTGGCCCACCTACGGAACTCTGAAGAAAATTCCTCCGCCGGACGATCTCCCTACTGTATCCTACGTAACTTCATTTCAGCAAGGGAGACCCGATCCGGGTCATCATATACCAGACCCAGGGCTGTAAAAAATCGGTCCACTGACTGGAGAGCCGGGGAGCCCGGGGGGAGAGAGAACGCCCAGGATTGAGGGTCCCCTTGTAAGAGCGAGATGACAATTCCCACCCTCTGATCCTCACTCCCCGACGACTGCGGCCGCAGCCGAAAATACAATTTACATGCTTCCCGGAAAGTAAAAAACTTGTCCCGCCCACCAGTGAACCTGTCCGGGAGAGCTACTTTAGGTTCAAATCTGGTTTGCTCCCGGGGTACAAAACCTTGGATTTAAGTCCGTCAGCTCCATGGACAAACTCTGCAACTGCTGAGCTAAATGGGCTACTGGATCCATGGTGGCTGGGGAGAATCTTTAAGTGGCCGGTGAAAATGTCACGACGTATAACAGATATATTCAAAGATAGCAACCTATATCTAATGTGACATCATTCTAAATTTCATATAATAGAGAAAATCAACATGTATACATAGTATCTGCCAGCAATGTCTTACCTGACATAATATCCTATGTATTGTGGGTCAATACTGTGTACGTGTCACGCTGTCTCTGGATAGAGGTGGACCGGGGTCTATGCTGACCCTGAACTGGGGTCCTGACTAGTCCCTCTACCTGGAGGTACTGTTAATGGTACAGAGGTCCAGGCCGCCAGCGTAACCCTGTCTCCTGTAGATCCCTGACCACTGTAATCTAGTCCTGAGAAGGACCCTGATTACCACCACAGGGAATGGGCAGGTCACAGCTTACACACAGTCTAAGACAAACGAGACAGACAAGGGGTAAAGAAAACACAGCCTTGCATACAACACTTCCACTACAGAGGAACACAAAAGGTTAAGGAGATAAACAATAAGCGAGGAGAGGAAAAACCACAACAGGCACTCTTAGCTTAAGTCTTCTCAGAAACGATCCGCTCTGCTGGTCTGAATGAATGCTTTCACCGGCAACTTCCCCAGCAGACCAGCAGGTTTATGAAGGAAGCTAATTAACAAAACATCAATCGCAGCTGGGCGAGGCTGGTCAGCCCAGCACCGAGAGAGAAAGAATTAACTCCCTCAGTGCCGAAAAACACCCAGCACCAGAAACTCAGCTGTGCGAAGTCAGGGTGTGCAATCGCACGATCTCCGCCGCGACACACCCGTGACAGTATGCAGCATAATGGACATGTACCCTATGACAGAGAAACAAAGAGCTGCAGTGGTATTGGGACAATTGACTGGTGCTGCAGAGAGGGAAGTAGAGACTTGGACAGCTGCAGACCAGGAATCAGTGCTTTCAATTTTCTTAAAGCTACAGACTATTTTTGAGGACCGCACTGAAACAGATCTCCGGATGAGGTTTTACCAATACTCCCAGAGACCAGATGACAGTATTAGGGACTACGCCTGCCGACTACAGGGGGCCCTGCGAGCTCTCAAACAGGTCAACCCTATAAGTGCCATTAATGAAAGCAAAATGTTGAAGGAACAATTTGTACGGGGACTGAGGTCCCAAGCTGAAAGCAGAACTGTGCACTGGTGGTCCTTGGATCATCCTGACGCTACCTTTGATGCCTTAAAAGATATGGCTATAAAAGGACTGCGACCCCTGGAGAGGCCTGAGGTGGCAACCCAGTATCACCCGGGTGAAGCCACTCTAAAGCCAGCAGCATCCACCTTTTTCCCGCTGGTGGCGGAAGCCAAAACGCAGGTGGCACCCCCTACTGAGTTGGACTGTCTGCGCTCAGAAGTGCGCCAGCTGACTAAAAACCTGGCCGCTGTAATGAGTGCCCTGCAACTGCGGAAGGAAGAAGGAGGAAAGATCCTGCTAGTGACTGCCCAGAGGATGTCCCTTGGATGAACCGGAGGAAAAGGAGGACGTCGCCCCACCGGAGGACAACGCCACCCCCAGGAGCGACCCCTGATGAGCACCATCCTCGCCGAGAGATCATCTGCTACCGTTGTAACAGAGAAGGTCATCTAGCCCGACAGTGTCATTTAAATGAGCAGATCCTGGGTCCGAGGGCCAACACCCAGGAATAGACTCATCAGGCCCCTCCGACTGGAACCGCAGGTTTGTGGGAGGAAGACCTTACCTGTCCATCATCCTGGACGGGATCGCAATCCCTGCCCTGCTGGACACTGGATCTCAGGTAACCATCATACCTGATGTCCTGTATAATAAGTTTTGGTCCATGGACAGTCTCCAGCCCCGAGCCCTGACTTTGCTGTGTATGCCTCTAATGGTCTCCCTGTTGATATACTCGGAGCTAAAAACGTGGACGTAAAGGTGGGCAGAGTGGAGCTGAAGGACCAAGGACTCTTAGTAGTAAAGACTGTAAATGAGGAAAATGGCTTAAATGTGGTTTTAGGTACAAACATTATTAGTAACTGTCTGGGAGAAGTTGTGTTTTTGCTCCAACAGCTCGCTGAAGTTGCCAAGCCAAAGCAAAAGGGAGTGATCCAGAGGGAGATCCGGGCCCTGATGTGCCAGCAGCAAGCGAAGCTGACAGATGGTGAAATTGGTAATGTACGGGTGAGAGACCCGAACCCCATTGTGATACCCCCAATGAGTGAAATGCTTATATGGTGTAGAGCAGCAATAGGTCTGAGAGGACAGAACTACCAAGCAGTAGTAGAGCCCCATTGTTCAGAGCACAGACCTACACTCTTGACTGCTAGAGGGGTAGTAGAAGTACGAAATGGGAGAGTACCAGTACGTCTTCTCAACTGGGGAGAAGATGAAGTAAATTTACCACGTTATGCCACTGTTGCTAAATTACATACCGTAGATAACTATATTCTCACGACAGAGTCCTTAGCCTGCCGCCAACCAGCGGAGGATAATGACCCAGCAACCCAGGTGGAGGATTGGTGTCAGCAGCTCCATGTCGGGACAGACACCACTCCCGCCCACCAGAAACAGGGAGTACTACGGGTGGTACAGGAGTACACACAGGTATTTAGCAAACACCCACTTGACTTTGGGACAATTAAGGGAGTACAGCATCATATCCCTACAGGCAGCCATCCTCCCATCAAAGAGCGGTACAGGCCTATACCTCCAGCACACTACCAGAAAGCTAAGGAAATGTTGCGTGACATGAAGGAAGCAGGGGTGATAAGGGTTAGTTGTAGTCCCTGGGCAGCACCTCTAGTCCTAGTTAGGAAAAAGGATGGAAGCATGAGAATGTGTGTAGATTACAGACAAGTAAATCGCATAACACATAAAGATGCATACCCTTTACCACGCATTGAGGAATCCTTAGCTGCCTTAAAAACTGCTAACTACTTTTCCACCCTCGACCTCACTAGTGGGTACTGGCAAGTAGCTGTGGCTGAGGAGGATCGGGAGAAGACGGCTTTCACCACCCCAATGGGACTCTGTGAGTTTGACAGGATGCCGTTTGGGCTCAGCAGTGCCCCGGGAACGTTCCAGAGAGTGATGGAGAGTTGCCTGGGACATCTCAACTTTGAAACCGTGTTGCTGTACCTGGACGACGTAATTGTGTACTCCAAGACGTACGAGGATCATTTGAAGCACCTGGCAGAGGTATTCGAGTCACTGTCCAAGTATGGGATGAAACTGAAGCCTTCAAAGTGCCATCTGCTCAAACAAAAGGTACAGTACTTGGGACATATTGTCAGCTCAGAAGGAGTAGCGCCGGACCCCGAGAAGGTCACTGCCATCCAGAAATGGCCAGAACCAAGGAATCTCAAGGAGGTGCGCCAGTTCCTGGGACTGACAGGTTACTACAGGAGGTTTGTAAAGGACTACACCAAGAAAGCAGCGCCTCTGCAGGACCTTCTGGTAGGACAGCCCCTCAAGAGCAGAAATCCTCCATTCCACTGGGGTAAAGAACAAGCTGAGGCATTCAAAGAGATGAAGGAGATCCTGACAGGCGATGAAATCTTAGCCTACCCTGACTACAGCCAGCCGTTCCTGCTGTACACTGATACCAGCAACGAAGGATTGGGAGCTGTCCTCAGTCAGAAGCAAAATGGCCAAGAAAAAGTCATCGCATATGCAAGCAGGAAGCTCCGGCCGACCGAGAGAAACACAGAGAACTATAGCAGCTTCAAGTTGGAGTTCCTGGCGCTGGTCTGGGCAATTACAGAAGATTCAAGCATTACCTAGCCTCCAGCAAGTTCACTGCTTACACAGACAATAACCCCTTGACACATCTTGAAACAGCCAAGCTGGGAGCGATGGAGCAACGTTGGATGGCTCGGCTGTCGAATTATCAATTTACCATCAAGTATAGGGCGTGCCGTAAGAACGCCAACGCTGACGCCTTGTCCAGAATGCCGCATGAGTCCGACACAGAAGAGGAATCGGATGATCTAGAAGAGATTGAGCTACCTGCATTTCACAGAAATGGGATGATCCACGAGCAACGAGCCTACAGGAGGCAGCGTGGTAAGACGTTAAACCCTTTACCTCACCACAACTGGAAGGAGACCCAGAACAGTGACCCGGTTGTCAGCCACATCAAGGAACTGATAACTCAGGAAGGTTCCTCCTTGGAGAAGGATGCGTCTCAACAAGCGAAGCAGCTGTGGAACGAGAGAAGCCGGCTGTTTATCTACCGAGAGAAGCTGTGCCGAAGGTACGTCAACCCCAGAACCCATGAGATGGTATGGCAGATAGTAGTGCCAAGAACAGACATCCAGATGGTGATGGAAGCCTACCACGATCGAGCGGGGCACTTTGGCTGGAAGAAGCTGGAAACCCTGCTGAAGTGTCGTTTCTACTGGGTGGGAATGTGAAGTTCCATCGAGAAATGGTGTAAAAACTGTGCGTCCTGTAGCCTCCGAAGAAAAGACTACAGTAGCCAGAAAGCACCCCTGCAGCCCATCAAGACTACTCGTCCCTTGGAGATCGTGGCCTTGGACCATGTCAAGTTGTCACCCAGCAGGTCAGGATACTCATATGCCCTGACAATGGTGGATCACTACTCCAGGTTCCTGGTGGTCGCCCCTGTCAAAGATCTGACAGCTGAAACAGCAGCAAAGATGTTTCAGGCGTATTTCTGCAGACCCCATGGATATCCAGAGCAAGTGTTAACTGATCAGTGTCCTGCATTTGAAGCCGAACTGTTTAAGGAATTCTGTCACTTGTACGGGTGTAAGAAGATAAGAACCACACCGTACCACCCCCAAACCAATGGTCTCTGTGAGAAGATGAATTAAATAGTCATTGATCTGCTGAAGACGGTACCACTTGAGGAGAGGAATAGGTGGCCAGACCTACTACCTGACCTGGTAGATCTGTACAATCACATACTGGTGAGTTCCACCAACTGCACTACAGCCTACCTTATGCGAGCAAGACCAGGAAAGCTGCCCATGGATTTGGAACTTGGTGTTGTAGAACCAGAAGCTGATGTTACTACTGAAGATTGGGACACAAACAGACAGGAACAGTACAGGAGAGTACAAGCCTGCGTGGAAGATAGTCTCAATAAAGTAAGGGAAAAGCAAGAGGAGAACTACAACAAAAGTGCGCCAGCTAAGCCTTTTATGCCTGGAGAAATTGTGCTAAAAAGAAAAAGAAGAATGCACAAATTGGATGATCAGTGGGAACAAGAGTCATATGTCGTGCAAAATTCCAAATTTGACAACAGGAAAACCTGTACCATTAGCAAAGATGGAGGAAAAACGACCACCACGATATCCAGAGATCACCTAAAACTGTGTCCAGACATGTTAAAACTTCCCGAGGAAGAACTTGTTATGGAAAAAGAGAAATCAGGTGAAGTCATACACACGGACCTAGGAGATTTTCCTGCAGATTGGCCTTGTATCGGAGATGCTGTGATTATTCCAGTACTTCAATTTTACCAACCACAAGAAGCGCTTCAACGTCCAGTTGAGCCAGTTGCCGCAGCAGAAGAAATAGTTCAAGAAGAACCTGCTCCTGTAGCATCTCCAGAAGTAGTATCTCAAAGAATGGAATCTCAAAATGTGTAACCTTCAGATGTTGGGTCTCAGGTAGAAGAATCCCCTGGCGGAGCAGAACCGCATCGCCCAGTCGCTAGTATGCTTGCCAGATCCCTAGAGAGGTGGAGGCGGATTTACAGTTTGCCAGCACGCAGCACAGATAGGCTAGATGCTACTATACCTGACACCACACCACGTAGGTCAGTACGCACAACGAAAGGAAGGTTACCTGTTAGGTACCAAGAGTAGTCCTAGCAAATTAATCCAGTATGACCCAGACAGGGTTTACTTAATTGTACAAAGTTATGAAGAAAATTGCATTTTATTGAGAATGTTATATGATGATAATGTTTACATGCTGAAGTAGTATACCCTGGTTGGGTAATGTGATAGGTGAAATGTGTTTTCTTTTTGAAGGACTGCGTGGCTGAGGACTTTGCCAGCCCAAAATCTGTGTTCTAAATAGTTGGCACTCAGTGCCCCATCTTGGTTTTAAGCAAACCATTCTACCTCAGAAGAAAAACCCGTATGGTGTGGCCTTGAGTGAGGTTTGCAGCAGAGAAGTCCTGCAGCCCACCCAGGACCCCCGTGGGAGGTTTTGTGCGGGTCCTCCACAAGAATCTTGTATTTATTTGCACTGTAAAAGTATTTGATATTTTTCTATTGCCATTTGTACACATTGTAACGTTTGAAGTGTCCTTACCTCCCGCAAGGGATGAGTTATGTTATTGTTGTTATTATAAAAAAATTGTTTTCTTTTTCAGCCTGGGAGTGCTGAATATAACTAGGGGGGGGATGTGTGGCCCAGCTGCGCTTGGTGACACATGTTCCCTGGAGGATGCACAGAAAGGTAATTCACAAATACCTGATAAGCAGACAACACGTCACATTTTTCCTGGTTCCACCAGAGGGAGCCCTTGAGACAGCAGTGAGATGAAGACAATCTAGCTGAACGTTAGATAGTCGTTGGTATTACCTCAGGAGAGCAGACACTACTTTGGAGAACGGAGTTACCTCAGACGAGCTGGGAGGGAGAAACCCCTGTCAGATTAGCCTGAGGGCTGAGGAAGTTTGAGCGAGAAGCTGACATCTACTGCTGCCTGTGCTTATATTAAGGTGTGCGTAGGACGACAGGCGAGTGGACAAAAGGGAGAGAGTGACTGAGGAGAAATAGCGACGATAGCTTATCCTCCACTCTGCACAACCAGACACCGGGTCCGAGCTTGCTAGCATCTTCACAGCTAGTGGGAAAAACCGGAGACTCTGGACTTCAAGTCACAGAGGGGCCCTTCAGTGCTGATACGTAACCGGGGTCAGGAAGACGGGGGTCTGGCAGGTACCGCCATAGAGACACTGTTCTGTCCACAAAAAGACCTCATCACAAGATCAGCCGGGCGTAGCAAGGAGAAGGAGTTAAACTTAGCTTCATGCAAGTTAGAAACCCACACACATCGGGAAGTAAGGAGGCCTTAACCCTACACAGTGATTACTGGACGTGCATCCTCCACCCTGAGCAGCTTCCCGGGACATGCCTGCAACCATCACCAGTAAAGGTATGGAAAGAGACTGACTTGTGTGTGTCTGCCTTATTGCTTGCACCCCTGCACCGCCATATACCTCGAGGGATTAGTCTCGCCTGTGGGAGACTTAACACCTTGCTGCCCAGTAACAACCCCTCAGAGGATTCACCCTGCAGCGCTGGTCACCCTGATCAGAAACCACAGGTGGCGTCACGAACATTTCTAAATCCCCGTAAATATTCCCCCCTTGAATGA
Source organism: Oophaga sylvatica (assembly GCA_033576555.1). NCBI lineage: Eukaryota > Metazoa > Chordata > Amphibia > Anura > Dendrobatidae > Oophaga > Oophaga sylvatica. The sequence goes on along the minus strand of JARQOD010001444.1, from coordinate 3,406 downwards.
GCGCCCAGGGCAACGGACCGAGCTGCGCTACCCGTGACCTCTCCCCCCATTGAAGTGAACGGGCTCGGTGCCGAGTACCCCATAAGCCCTGGTACGTGCGACTCAGTGGTAAGAAGCTGATTTAAAACCCCCAAGAGTGAACTCCGTGAGAGTTGTATGTGTGGAATAATAAATTATATTAGTACCGTTCTTCAGCAGTCATGTCCTGCTTGAATTGACTCTAGTGGCGTAGCACTTGGCAGCCGGCTCTATTCTACTTATAGAGAAAGCTGAGTGCTACGTCACTAGTGTCAATTCAAGCAGGAAATGCAGACCGTAGTAATATAAGTTATTATCACACACATATAGCTCTCGCGAAGTTCACTCTTGGGGGGTTTAAATCAGCTTCTTGTCACCACGAGAGCTGCTTTTTAAGCCCTCAGGAATGAAATATGCCTAGCAGAGGTCCTTTAAGTGTGGCAGATAATGTAATACTCTTCTATTTTAGTGTTCAGCAGTGATGGAGAAGTATTTGAGAATGGAAAAGGCAAATGCCGAACAGGACCCTGGACACAATTCTAACCCAAATGAAGGCCCTAGTATGAACGTTCGACAAAAGAAAAAAGACAAGACGGTGAGCTCAAGGCAATACAGTGAAAGCTATCTTTCATTTGGATTTACTTCCACTGGGATGCGACAGCATCAACACCACTGTGCTTGGTGTGTGGTGAGAAGCTTTCCAATAGTGCTATGGTGCCAAGCAAACTTAAACGCCATCTCCAAACGAAACACCCTTCCGTTCAAAATAAACCGATGGAGTATTTTGTACGCTTGCGTACAAACAATGAGAAAGGGGCAACTTTTTTGAGTGGTGTACCCCAGGATTTTCTAAGTATAAAAAGTGTGCCGCGGCTCAAAAAAGGTTGAAAATCACTGCGCTATTCTGCCTAGTTCTAATTCTTTTTTGATGCAAAATTTCGGGGTATTCGCGCGCGGATTTTAGATTATTAGCCGATGTTGGTATTTGATTTAGTCTGAATGGAATGAAAAACCCGTTTTGAAAACCGTCGCGCAATTGCTGGGCGGCATCTTTATTTGGATAAAGGCTTAGCCATGGGCCCATTGCAGCTACGTTCACCGGGGTTTTGCCTCGTCGCCGCTCCATTCGGGAGGCGGTTACACCTGGCTGCAGGGTGTCCACCTCCGCAGGCTGAGCAGTCGTGCCTAAATTTGCATGATGCCTGGAAGCGGCAGCTTCCTTCGTTATAAAGCATGCAGGCCCCTGGCCTCCGCATGACCACTGAGGTTGGGCCTGTGGCAGTTGAAAGACTAGTGGCCGTTGCTGAAAAGGGTGAATGTTTTTGCTCCATCATTAGCCGTAGCCAGACCTCGGTGGCTTTAATGCCCCATCCTAAATCCGGTTGGAGGGCTAGCCTCATGCGGAACTCTTCGTCGTAGCGTCTCCAAGCGACGCCACTATGAGACTTGTAAGAGTTGTATATTAAATCTAGATAAATGAAGAGCTCCACGCAGCGCTCAGGGTGTTTTTGGCCCATCATACAGCCGAGAACAGCGAAGGCCTGGAGCCAGTTAATCATAACATGCGCTATTTTTCCCTCGATCGTTCATCAGTCTTACTGTCCTTATCTACGGACTGCTGGTCTGGCGACAGAAGTGACCATATATCTATGTAATCATTGTTCCAAATTTTCTCCTTTGTCTCAAGGTTATGTGTGCGCCTAGAGGGCTGATACTGCAGTAAAACGTTTCCTTGTGTAGGCTCGCTGAATTAGATTTTGGTGTTGTCCTGGTGACGGCTGACCCAGTAGGATAATCTAGGCGGTGAATTAGCTCCCTGACGGACGATGCCAGATCGTTGTCTCCAGTGGTGTGTTGTGCAACGTTAAGTTTGTTTATCGTGCGTAACTCACCACTGTCAGTCGCAGGCGGGGCGTCCTGGGCGCGGGCGGCTCCGGTTGATGGAGGATCTCCGTTAGCGGTAGATGTGCTGGCTTGTTGGCTGCTGATAAAGGGGTTAGTGGGAGATGAGGCTTTGCCTCCACGGGTGCGTGACAACCCTTGGCTGTCGTGCGCCTGAGGCCGAGTGACAAACTCTGTAGGTGGAACTCCTGCGCCTTCGAGGATGTCTTTCTGGCCGGGTGCCCTGTGGGCTGTAGCAGATTTCCTCCGTCTGGAAGAACGTGACGAGAAACGTGAGCGCTGTCTTCTGTCGGATCCATATGGCCCCCTGTTGTGACCCTCAGACGTGTCCGACCATCCCGAAGTTGACGGTGAGCGCCATCTGGAGGACCGTGACCTGCGGTGATTCCTGAAGGTGCTGCGTCTATCCCTGTAACGAGAACAGCAACAGCCAGGGGGACGGCGAAAATGTCGGTGGGAATCTTCTGAGGAGGAGGGTGAGGGTCTACGGCGTGTATGACTACGGCCGCCGTGGCTATGGACTGCGTTAGGGGCGTTAGGATCTAGCGACAGGGGAACGGGGTTCTGGACGGGTTCTGGAACTGGCTGTGTGACAGCTCCAGGGAATATTGTGTGGCGAATGAGACAGCGATCTATATGTGGCCGCGGGGGATGTGAATAAGTGGGGGAGAGGGGTAAATGTGCGTTCGCTGCAGCTATATTGTTGTGTCGCTGGGGGGGTTGGTGGCATGTTAGGTATAGTTGGGGTGTTTCTGTGAGTACGTGTTTGTGACGTATAACTTATTTGCTGCGGAGCGCGCTGAACAGTCGGGTTGAACCGGACAGCGCGCTCAGCGGCCACAAAATCTATACTGACACCAGGCCATGCGTTATCCCGAGCAGGCGGCACCGCTGCGCCTGCCAGAGAAACGCTGCGGCCCAGGTGATGGGCGACGGGCTCTTGCCGGCGGGTGCCTCCCCGCAGCATAGGAGCCATCGGGCTAAAGGAGGGATTTGTCTGAATTTGAGCTTGAGCCTGACCGGCTTGCATTAGCAGGAGAGGCCGAGCTCCATCTGCACAGCGCTGGGATGCAGCGCCGGAAGTGCCCACCCCTGGACCGGAAGTGGGCAGAACCCGGCTTGGGAGAGGAGTGGACGAGGCCTGCAGGCCAGCCAGGTGCTGCTGGCCTACCCAAGGACCCGGGGCGAAGCCGACAGAGGGGCAGGAGAGGGGCCAGTGGCGCGAGTGCGGCGGCAGGGCAGCGGCGATCCACCCCCCACATGAAGGTGCTCCGGGGGGCGGGTGGATCGCGACGAGCGCATGCCTGCCGGCGCCGCTGCAGGAGCGCTTGTGGGCACCAGCACGGCCACCGAGGAGGCCGGAGCACCGTAGGCCGCCGCCGCAGGAGCACCCGTGGGCACCAGCATGGCCACTGACGAGGAGACCGGAGCACCGGGGGCTGGCGCCGCTGCAGCAGCGCCCGTGGGTGCAGGCATGGCCACCGAG